>JACVTC010000173.1:0-157500 GCA_016946835.1 Neocallimastix lanati (nom. inval.)
CCAATTGTAAAGTATATAATGCATATGGACCTACTGAATGTGCAGTAAATTGTACCGTTAAAGAAATTAATGATAATAATTATAAAATAATTTCAATTGGAAGACAATTAACAAATTGTGAAGTATATATTTTGATAAATATAAGAAACCAGTTCCAATTGGAGTTGAAGGAGAAATTTGTATTGGTGGTAAAGGTGTTGGTAATGGTTATCTAAATAGAAAGGAATTGACTGAAGAAAAGTTCATTGATAATCCATTCCATGGTGATAATAACAATAAATATAATAAGATTTATAGAACAGGAGATTTAGGTAAATGGACAAAAGATGGTGAAATTATTTGTTTAGGTAGAATTGATTTCCAAGTTAAGATTCATGGACAAAGAATTGAATTAGGAGAAATTGAAGAAGTCATTAAAGAAATTGAAGAAATCGAATCATCTGTTGTTATTGATAAATTAAATTCAAATAATGAGAAATGTTTAGTTGGATATTACATTTCTAATAATACAAAAGAAATTAATAAATCAGAAATTAGAAGTTATTTAAAAAACAAATTACCACATTATATGATTCCAAGTTACTTCGTTCAAATTAATGAAATTCCAATTACTTCAAACGGTAAATTAGATAGAAGAGCATTACCAGAACCATCTGAAAATGATTTAATTATTAATGAATATATTGCACCGGAAACTGAAACAGAGAAACAAATCTGTCAAATTTACAGTGAAATTCTTAATATAGAAATTAATAAGATTGGTAAAACTTCTGATTTCTATGAATTAGGAGGTGATAGTTTAATTGCAATTAGAATGATATCCGAGATTCAAAATAAATTCTTAATTAATATTGGAATGAGAGATATCATTAATCATTCATCAATTGAATCATTAAGTCAATTTATTGATGAGATGAAAGAAAATGAAATGCAAAAACAAATTGAAATTATTCCAAAATACAATAGAAAAGAATATCCAATTACCTCCCAACAAATGGGTGTTTATTTAGATAGTATTAAAAATTCAAATAGTATTCTTTACAATATTCCAAATATTTATAAATTGAATGAAAATATTGATATTGACCAATTGAAAGAAAGTATTATGATGTTAATAGAAAAGCATCCTATCTTAAAGAGTCAATTTGTAAATAAGGAAAATGAAGAAACAGTGTATGGAATTATTAATGATAATTTCGAAATGAACTTTGAGGAATATTCACTTGCTGAAGCTGCTTCATTTGTTAGACCATTTGATTTGAAGAATGATTCATTAATTCGTGTTGGATTTATTTCCGATAAATATTTATTATTAGATATTCATCATATTATATTTGATGGATTTTCTAATGGAATATTAATTAGAGATTTGAATTCGATATACAACGGAGAAATCGATAAAGAAGAAATTGAAGAAAATAAAGGAATTTCATTTAATGATTATGCAATTTATACTAATGAAAAGATTCAAGAAGGAAAATTTGAAACCCAAATTGAATTCTATAAGAAGATGTTTGAAAATGAAGAATTTGGAATATTAAAGTTACCAGACAATAGAATGAATGGAAATCATAGTAGTAGTAATAAACAAGGAAATGAAAATGAAGAAGAAGTAAATGGAAGTAAACCATCATCATTATTAAGATATGAAATTTCAGAAGAAAATTCTAAATTAATTAAAGAATATGTTAAAACACAAGGAATTTCTAATGCAGCATTCTTCTTAACCATTTATGGATATATCATGAATAAGTATAGTGGACAAAGTAATATATATACATCCATTATGAATGCAAATAGAAACAATAAATATACATTAGATATGATTGGTATGTTTGTTAGTACACAACCAATGTTATTAAAGTTCGATGAAAACAAGAGTATGAATGAATATATGAAACAAACCATGGAATTATTAATGAATATCTATGAAAATGAAGATATTTCATTTACAGAAATCATGAAGAATATTAAGATTCCAAATAGCAACAATTCATTTATTTATCAGCCATATACATTAATTGAAAGCAATAGAAATAATAGAAATTCTAATAATATAATAAAATTAATTGATAGTAAAGAATTTATAAAAGAAAATAAATTTAGATTAAATGATGAAATTAAGAGCAATAAAAAAACAGATAAATTTAATAATGATAAATTAAAATTTGATATAACATTTACTATTATTGAAAATAAAAGTAATTATAATATTCGTATTGAATATTCTAAAAGAAATTATAATAAAGAAATAATTAATAATATTATGGAAAGTATGATAGAAATAATAAATAATATAAAAATATATTCTAATAATATCAGTGAAATTCCATATATTAAATCTGAAATGTACGAGGAAATAATTAATAAATTTAATTCCAATAAATGTGAATTAAGTAACAAGAGATTATATCATGAAGAAATACATCGAAATGCAATTCTTAATCCAGATAAATGTGCTGTTGTATTTAATGAAAAAAAAATAAATTATCGAGAATTAGATGAAATGAGTAATTCATTAGCCTGGTATTTAAGAGAACAAGGCATTGGAAGAAACGATATTGTTCCAATTATAAGTGAAAGATCCTATTATTACATAATTGGTATTATAGGTATTTCTAAAGCAGGTGGTGCGTTTCTTCCAATTGATCCTGAATTCCCTGTTACTAGAATAAATGATATTATAAATGAAGTTAAACCGAAAATAATATTAGAATATTCTAATGACAAAAAGGAATATCATGAATACATTAAAATGAGTATGGTGCACTCATTACAATTGCACAATTATGATATAAATAGAAACTATATTTCAAATATAAATTCATTGAATGATATATGCTACATTATGTTTACTTCTGGAACCACAGGCAAACCAAAGGGTTCTATTATAAAACATTCAAACCTTAATAATTATTGTAACAAATTTGAATGTAAGGAAAAAAGTAACTTCAATATGTATAATTATGTGTTTGATCAAAATAATGTTGAAAATGTATTAGGAATTTCAAGATTTACTTTTGATTTATCTATTATTGAATTTATTTTGTCTTTAACAAAAATTAAGACTACTGTACTAGTAGATAGTATAATAGGTAGTAATATTGAGTTATTATCAGATTATATTAAGATAAATAAAGTTGATTTTATTACAGCTCCTCCAACTCGTATTAAGATATTTTTAGAAAATGATAAATTTAAGCAAGTTATAAAATATCTTAAAGTAATTATTTTAATTGGTGAGCCATTGACCTTAAGTATGTTCAAATTAATTAGAAAATATTCTGATTGTAAAATATTTAATGGTTATGGTCCAACAGAAACTACTGTAATTGGTACAGCTAAGGAAATTACTTCCAGAAATTGTGAAAATATAACCATTGGAAAACCATTCTGTAATTATGAAATTTATATATTGGATAAATATATGAAACCAGTTCCAGTTGGAGTAGAAGGAGAAATTTGCATAGGAGGTAAAGGAGTTGGGAAGGGTTACTTGAATAGGAAAGAGTTAACAAATGAAAAGTTTGTTAAGAATCCATTCCAAAACGATAATAATAGTAAGAGTAGTATTATTTACAAAACCGGTGATCTTGGAAAATGGACAAAGGATGGAGAAGTTATTTGTTTAGGTAGAATGGACTTCCAAGTCAAAATTCACGGACAAAGAATTGAATTAGGTGAAATTGAAGAATCTATGAAAGAAATTGTTGAAATCGAATCATGTGTTGTCATTGATAAATTAGATGATAATAATGAAAAGTATTTAATTGGCTATTATATAACTAAATTTGGTATGAAAATTGAAAAGTTGAAAATAAGAAATGATCTTAAGGCTAAAATTCCTAACTATATGATTCCAAAGTACTTTATTGAAATCGAATATATTCCAACTAATGTTAATGGTAAATTAGACAGAAAAGCATTGCCTGAACCATCTGAAAATGACTTAATTTTGAACGATTATGTTAAACCAGAAAGTGAAACAGAAATAAAGTTATGTAATATTTACAGTAACATTTTAAGAATTAATGATAATAAAATTGGAAAAATGTCCAACTTCTATGAATTAGGAGGGGACAGTTTAGTGGCAATTAGAATCATTTCAGAAATTCAGAAAGAATTTAGAATTAACATTAGTATAAATGATATTATGAAATATCCATCAATCGAAACTTTAAGTAAAGTAATTGATAAAAGAACAAAAAGTCACATCAATATTGAAAGCATTTCGAAATATAATAGAAATAAATATCCAGTGGCTTCTCAACAATTTGGAAACTATACCGAAAAAGAATTAACAGAGATGGAGAACAAAATTTTCAAAAACAATAAGAATAATATGATTGGAATATTTAAGTTAGAAAATAATATCAATATTGAAAAGTTAATTGAAGCCTTTAAGATTGTATTTGAAAGACATGAGATATTAAAGACTAGACTTAAATACACGAAAGAAAATAATGAAATTAAATATTATGGTATTATTGACAGAAATATGAAATTAAATATTGAATATTATTCTCCTGAAAATTCAATTAAATTTATAAGAAATTACAACTTATTTGAGGATCCATTAATTAGAATTGGAATAATTAATAATGAAATATTGATGCTTGATATTAACCATATCATTGGTGATGGTTATTCCATTGGCATTCTTTTAAATGAAATTGATCAAATTTATCACAACAAATCTTTACCTGAATTGACGTTTCAATATTCAGACTATGCATGGGATTATGAAAATAAATTAAATATTGGCGCATTTAATGATCAGTTTGAATTCTATAAGTCAATGTTTGAAAATAAATCTTTTGAAATAAATGATCAAAAGAATGATGACTTAAAGAATGAAAATAATTCTACTAATCTATTCTCCTATGAAATAGAAAAAGAAACATTCGATAAAATAAATACATTTATCAATGAAAATAACTTATCAAAAACAGCATTCTTTTTTACACTTTATAATATTATTGCTACAAGACATATGAATGAAGAAGACATCTACACTATTATGGTTAATTCTAATAGAAATAATTTATATAAAGAAAAATTATTTGGTATGTTTGTCTGTTTCATTCCAATATTAGTATCTTTAAATAAGAACAAAAGTATTTACCATATAATAAAAGAAAATATGAATATTTTAATGAAGATTTACGACTTTGATATTTCATTCTATGATATTTCGAAGGCCTTGGGCATTCCAAAACCTAAAAATTTCTTCCAATTTAATCCATATTTATTAAAGAATGATACTAATATTAGTCTTTTAAAGCAAAATATTGATAATGAAGAGTTAAGAAAGTATATATCAATTGATAATTTACAAAAGAGCAAAGAAGAAATTAATAATTCCGATTATGAATTTCGATTTGTCATAAACGAAAATAAGATATCTTATACACTTTATATTAATTATAGTTTAAGACAATATAACGAAAGAATAATCAGAGAAATGGTAAATGACTTTACTATTATCATAAATCATTTAGATTATTTAAAGTACAGCTTGCAGGATATTGAAAATCTTTTACCTGAAAAGAGAATGAGTGACTCTTACAATGAAATTAAGCTCTCTAATATTCTTGAAAATGAAGAATTGAGAATTGAAACCGCTATGAAAACAATAGAAGGAATAGAAGATGCTTATGTTATTACAACTTATGATAATAATATGAATAAACATTTATTATGTTATTATAAATGTTCAAAAGAAATTGGAGCTAAAAGTCTACAAAATCAATTAAAATTAAAATTACCTAATGAATTAATTCCAGAATTCTTACAAAAGGTAGAATTCATTCCAAGAATAAGAAATAGAAATGGATATTCAAAATCTGAAATGAAATTAAAGGAAAATATTTATGATGCTAGTAAACCAGATCTTAATAGAAATACATCTAAAAGGAAAAACTTATATACCAATTGTTTCCCATATAATAAAAAAGAAAAAACTAAAAATTGTTTAATTCAATAGTAGTTTAGATGATATTAATAATCACAGTAGAAATTTAAATTAAATATTTAAAAAAAAAAAAAAAAAAAAAAAAATAATAATAATAATAAATAAATAAATAAATAAATAAATAAATAAATAATAAAGTAAAAATAAAAACAAAAACAAGAATAAAACAAAAAAGAAAAAAAATTGAAATAAAAACGAACAAATAAAAAAAAATAATATAATATAGATAAAAAATTAATGTTAAAATATAAAATAAAAAAAATAAAAATAAAATAAGTAGTTGAAATATAAATATAATTAAAGTACAGATTGAATAAAATAAAATAAAATTAAATATAAATAAAATATAAAATATAAATAAAATATAAAATATAAATAAAATATAAATTAAATATAAATAAAATATAAATAAAATATAAAATATAAATAAAATATAAATTAAATATAAATAAAATATAAATAAAATATAAAATATAAATAAAATATAAATGAAATATAAATAAAATATAAATAAAATATAAATAAAATATAAATAAAATATAAATAAAATATAAATAAAATATAATTAAAATATAATTAAAATATAATTAAAATATAATTAAAATATAAATAAAATATAAATAAAATATAAATAAAATATAATTAAAATATAAATAAAATATAAATAAAATATAATTAAAATAATAAAATATTATAAAATTATATATGTCAGAATATCCTATATTATGATATAATTATATAATTATTATTTTTTTTTTTTTTGTATTAATAATGAAAATTTTAAATACAATAATATGAAATATAATTATTTTATAATGTTATTTATTATATTTTTATTATATATATATCTACATGTTTTTCAGATACAAATTTACTCTTTTTATATTTTATTTTATTATATTATTATTGATATTATTATTAAATACATAAGTACTATTGATCACCAATTAATATAATTTATATATTCTTAAATAAATATTCCTTTTAATTTGTTTCTTTCTGACATTCTCCATCAAAAAAAAAAAAAAAAAAGATAATAATAATAATAAAAATAAAATAAAAAATAACACTTATCAATTTGTTACTATTTAAAGTTATACAAATAAAAATTAATTAAAATAAAAACTAAACCAACCTGTAAATATTTATTATTTAACGAATGTAGTCACATATAAAAATTAATAAAAACAAAAATATATAAGACAACAAAATTGAAATATTTCAAAAACATAAATAAAAATCAATAAGTTATTAACAAAATAGTATTTCTTTAAAAAATTAATAAAAATGAGAAGAAACAACACCAGAAACAATTCCAGAAACCAACGATTTATTGACATAACTGAAACCGGGAATAACTTTTCCACAAAAGCAGTCTCCATCAATTATTCTGAGAACTTTAATCATGTCACCGAGTTAACAGTTGAAAATTTTCAAAATTGGAAGACAACAATTTTATATTTTTTAATGATCAATAATCCAGACGAATATATAAGTACTCAAAAGGTGAAGAAGTTAAGAAAAAAGGATATATGAGAAAATCTAGACAAATATATTGTAGATAAACTTATTAGTTCGCTTGTTTACGATATTGGGACAACCCCAAAAGATATCAAATATGATATATTAGTTAAATAGATTATAAAAAGTCACAGTAATACAGCTTTTCAATTGTGGATTTTCTTCAAGATTCTTTTGTTCTAGGTGACGAACATCAAAAGATGATATTAAGAAATAAAATAAATAAATTAAGATTTAATATTAGTGATAATATTCACACTTTCATTGCTTCACTTCAAAATCTAATTGAATAACTAGAAATTATTGACACCGACATGACTGATAACGAAAAAGTTGGAATTTTAAATATAGTATTGCTCGAGAACTTAAGATGGATTAATGTTTTTCAATTTAACAATGTCTGGGAAAGGTGTTGCAGCTTCGTAAAAAGATTAATTGAAGATATTGCTTTCTCAAACATTAAAGAAAGAAAAATACAAGAAGAAAATCTAAAAAATATCTTTAATGATATTTAGAAATTCGTTATATCATAATATTGACAATTTAAAAAACACAAAATAAACTTAACAAAGTTTTTTTTTTTTTTTTTTTTTTTTTTTTTTTTTTTTTTTTTTTAACGACTTAAACTAAGTTAAATTTGATGGAGAATGTCAGAAAGAAACAAATTAAAAGGAATATTTATTTAAGAATATATAAATTATATTAATTGGTGATCAATAGTACTTATGTATTTAATAATAATATCAATAATAATATAATAAAATAAAATATAAAAAGAGTAAATTTGTATCTGAAAAACATGTAGATATATATATAATAAAAATATAATAAATAACATTATAAAATAATTATATTTCATATTATTGTATTTAAAATTTTCATTATTAATACAAAAAAAAAAAAAAAATAATAATTATATAATTATATCATAATATAGGATATTCTGACATATATAATTTTATAATATTTTATTATTTTAATTATATTTTATTTATATTTTATTTATATTTTAATTATATTTTATTTATATTTTATTTATATTTTATTTATATTTTAATTATATTTTAATTATATTTTAATTATATTTTAATTATATTTTATTTATATTTTATTTATATTTTATTTATATTTTATTTATATTTTATTTATATTTTATTTATATTTCATTTATATTTTATTTATATTTTATATTTTATTTATATTTTATTTATATTTAATTTATATTTTATTTATATTTTATATTTTATTTATATTTTATTTATATTTAATTTATATTTTATTTATATTTTATATTTTATTTATATTTTATATTTTATTTATATTTAATTTTATTTTATTTTATTCAATCTGTACTTTAATTATATTTATATTTCAACTACTTATTTTATTTTTATTTTTTTTATTTTATATTTTAACATTAATTTTTTATCTATATTATATTATTTTTTTTTATTTGTTCGTTTTTATTTCAATTTTTTTTCTTTTTTGTTTTATTCTTGTTTTTGTTTTTATTTTTACTTTATTATTTATTTATTTATTTATTTATTTATTTATTTATTATTATTATTATTTTTTTTTTTTTTTTTTTTTTTTTAAATATTTAATTTAAATTTCTACTGTGATTATTAATATCATCTAAACTACTATTGAATTAAACAATTTTTAGTTTTTTCTTTTTTATTATATGGGAAACAATTGGTATATAAGTTTTTCCTTTTAGATGTATTTCTATTAAGATCTGGTTTACTAGCATCATAAATATTTTCCTTTAATTTCATTTCAGATTTTGAATATCCATTTCTATTTCTTATTCTTGGAATGAATTCTACCTTTTGTAAGAATTCTGGAATTAATTCATTAGGTAATTTTAATTTTAATTGATTTTGTAGACTTTTAGCTCCAATTTCTTTTGAACATTTATAATAACATAATAAATGTTTATTCATATTATTATCATAAGTTGTAATAACATAAGCATCTTCTATTCCTTCTATTGTTTTCATAGCGGTTTCAATTCTCAATTCTTCATTTTCAAGAATATTAGAGAGCTTAATTTCATTGTAAGAGTCACTCATTCTCTTTTCAGGTAAAAGATTTTCAATATCCTGCAAGCTGTACTTTAAATAATCTAAATGATTTATGATAATAGTAAAGTCATTTACCATTTCTCTGATTATTCTTTCGTTATATTGTCTTAAACTATAATTAATATAAAGTGTATAAGATATCTTATTTTCGTTTATGACAAATCGAAATTCATAATCGGAATTATTAATTTCTTCTTTGCTCTTTTGTAAATTATCAATTGATATATACTTTCTTAACTCTTCATTATCAATATTTTGCTTTAAAAGACTAATATTAGTATCATTCTTTAATAAATATGGATTAAATTGGAAGAAATTTTTAGGTTTTGGAATGCCCAAGGCCTTCGAAATATCATAGAATGAAATATCAAAGTCGTAAATCTTCATTAAAATATTCATATTTTCTTTTATTATATGGTAAATACTTTTGTTCTTATTTAAAGATACTAATATTGGAATGAAACAGACAAACATACCAAATAATTTTTCTTTATATAAATTATTTCTATTAGAATTAACCATAATAGTGTAGATGTCTTCTTCATTCATATGTCTTGTAGCAATAATATTATAAAGTGTAAAAAAGAATGCTGTTTTTGATAAGTTATTTTCATTGATAAATGTATTTATTTTATCGAATGTTTCTTTTTCTATTTCATAGGAGAATAGATTAGTAGAATTATTTTCATTCTTTAAGTCATCATTCTTTTGATCATTTATTTCAAAAGATTTATTTTCAAACATTGACTTATAGAATTCAAACTGATCATTAAATGCGCCAATATTTAATTTATTTTCATAATCCCATGCATAGTCTGAATATTGAAACGTCAATTCAGGTAAAGATTTGTTGTGATAAATTTGATCAATTTCATTTAAAAGAATGCCAATGGAATAACCATCACCAATGATATGGTTAATATCAAGCATCAATATTTCATTATTAATTATTCCAATTCTAATTAATGGATCCTCAAATAAGTTGTAATTTCTTATAAATTTAATTGAATTTTCAGGAGAATAATATTCAATATTTAATTTCATATTTCTGTCAATAATACCATAATATTTAATTTCATTATTTTCTTTCGTGTATTTAAGTCTAGTCTTTAATATCTCATGTCTTTCAAATACAATCTTAAAGGCTTCAATTAACTTTTCAATATTGATATTATTTTCTAACTTAAATATTCCAATCATATTATTCTTATTGTTTTTGAAAATTTTGTTCTCCATCTCTGTTAATTCTTTTTCGGTATAGTTTCCAAATTGTTGAGAAGCCACTGGATATTTATTTCTATTATATTTCGAAATGCTTTCAATATTGATGTGACTTTTTGTTCTTTTATCAATTACTTTACTTAAAGTTTCGATTGATGGATATTTCATAATATCATTTATACTAATGTTAATTCTAAATTCTTTCTGAATTTCTGAAATGATTCTAATTGCCACTAAACTGTCCCCTCCTAATTCATAGAAGTTGGACATTTTTCCAATTTTATTATCATTAATTCTTAAAATGTTACTGTAAATATTACATAACTTTATTTCTGTTTCACTTTCTGGTTTAACATAATCGTTCAAAATTAAGTCATTTTCAGATGGTTCAGGCAATGCTTTTCTGTCTAATTTACCATTAACATTAGTTGGAATATATTCGATTTCAATAAAGTACTTTGGAATCATATAGTTAGGAATTTTAGCCTTAAGATCATTTCTTATTTTCAACTTTTCAATTTTCATACCAAATTTAGTTATATAATAGCCAATTAAATACTTTTCATTATTATCATCTAATTTATCAATGACAACACATGATTCGATTTCAACAATTTCTTTCATAGATTCTTCAATTTCACCTAATTCAATTCTTTGTCCGTGAATTTTGACTTGGAAGTCCATTCTACCTAAACAAATAACTTCTCCATCCTTTGTCCATTTTCCAAGATCACCGGTTTTGTAAATAATACTACTCTTACTATTATTATCGTTTTGGAATGGATTCTTAACAAACTTTTCATTTGTTAACTCTTTCCTATTCAAGTAACCCTTCCCAACTCCTTTACCTCCTATGCAAATTTCTCCTTCTACTCCAACTGGAACTGGTTTCATATATTTATCCAATATATAAATTTCATAATTACAGAATGGTTTTCCAATGGTTATATTTTCACAATTTCTGGAAGTAATTTCCTTAGCTGTACCAATTACAGTAGTTTCTGTTGGACCATAACCATTAAATATTTTACAATCAGAATATTTTCTAATTAATTTGAACATACTTAAGGTCAATGGCTCACCAATTAAAATAATTACTTTAAGATATTTTATAACTTGCTTAAATTTATCATTTTCTAAAAATATCTTAATACGAGTTGGAGGAGCTGTAATAAAATCAACTTTATTTATCTTAATATAATCTGATAATAACTCAATATTACTACCTATTATACTATCTACTAGTACAGTAGTCTTAATTTTTGTTAAAGACAAAATAAATTCAATAATAGATAAATCAAAAGTAAATCTTGAAATTCCTAATACATTTTCAACATTATTTTGATCAAACACATAATTATACATATTGAAGTTACTTTTTTCCTTACATTCAAATTTGTTACAATAATTATTAAGGTTTGAATGTTTTATAATAGAACCCTTTGGTTTGCCTGTGGTTCCAGAAGTAAACATAATGTAGCATATATCATTCAATGAATTTATATTTGAAATATAGTTTCTATTTATATCATAATTGTGCAATTGTAATGAGTGCACCATACTCATTTTAATGTATTCATGATATTCCTTTTTGTCATTAGAATATTCTAATATTATTTTCGGTTTAACTTCATTTATAATATCATTTATTCTAGTAACAGGGAATTCAGGATCAATTGGAAGAAACGCACCACCTGCTTTAGAAATACCTATAATACCAATTATGTAATAATAGGATCTTTCACTTATAATTGGAACAATATCGTTTCTTCCAATGCCTTGTTCTCTTAAATACCAGGCTAATGAATTACTCATTTCATCTAATTCTCGATAATTTATTTTTTTTTCATTAAATACAACAGCACATTTATCTGGATTAAGAATTGCATTTCGATGTATTTCTTCATGATATAATCTCTTGTTACTTAATTCACATTTATTGGAATTAAATTTATTAATTATTTCCTCGTACATTTCAGATTTAATATATGGAATTTCACTGATATTATTAGAATATATTTTTATATTATTTATTATTTCTATCATACTTTCCATAATATTATTAATTATTTCTTTATTATAATTTCTTTTAGAATATTCAATACGAATATTATAATTACTTTTATTTTCAATAATAGTAAATGTTATATCAAATTTTAATTTATCATTATTAAATTTATCTGTTTTTTTATTGCTCTTAATTTCATCATTTAATCTAAATTTATTTTCTTTTATAAATTCTTTACTATCAATTAATTTTATTATATTATTAGAATTTCTATTATTTCTATTGCTTTCAATTAATGTATATGGCTGATAAATAAATGAATTGTTGCTATTTGGAATCTTAATATTCTTCATGATTTCTGTAAATGAAATATCTTCATTTTCATAGATATTCATTAATAATTCCATGGTTTGTTTCATATATTCATTCATACTCTTGTTTTCATCGAACTTTAATAACATTGGTTGTGTACTAACAAACATACCAATCATATCTAATGTATATTTATTGTTTCTATTTGCATTCATAATGGATGTATATATATTACTTTGTCCACTATACTTATTCATGATATATCCATAAATGGTTAAGAAGAATGCTGCATTAGAAATTCCTTGTGTTTTAACATATTCTTTAATTAATTTAGAATTTTCTTCTGAAATTTCATATCTTAATAATGATGATGGTTTACTTCCATTTACTTCTTCTTCATTTTCATTTCCTTGTTTATTACTACTACTATGATTTCCATTCATTCTATTGTCTGGTAACTTTAATATTCCAAATTCTTCATTTTCAAACATCTTCTTATAGAATTCAATTTGGGTTTCAAATTTTCCTTCTTGAATCTTTTCATTAGTATAAATTGCATAATCATTAAATGAAATTCCTTTATTTTCTTCAATTTCTTCTTTATCGATTTCTCCGTTGTATATCGAATTCAAATCTCTAATTAATATTCCATTAGAAAATCCATCAAATATAATATGATGAATATCTAATAATAAATATTTATCGGAAATAAATCCAACACGAATTAATGAATCATTCTTCAAATCAAATGGTCTAACAAATGAAGCAGCTTCAGCAAGTGAATATTCCTCAAAGTTCATTTCGAAATTATCATTAATAATTCCATACACTGTTTCTTCATTTTCCTTATTTACAAATTGACTCTTTAAGATAGGATGCTTTTCTATTAACATCATAATACTTTCTTTCAATTGGTCAATATCAATATTTTCATTCAATTTATAAATATTTGGAATATTGTAAAGAATACTATTTGAATTTTTAATACTATCTAAATAAACACCCATTTGTTGGGAGGTAATTGGATATTCTTTTCTATTGTATTTTGGAATAATTTCAATTTGTTTTTGCATTTCATTTTCTTTCATCTCATCAATAAATTGACTTAATGATTCAATTGATGAATGATTAATGATATCTCTCATTCCAATATTAATTAAGAATTTATTTTGAATCTCGGATATCATTCTAATTGCAATTAAACTATCACCTCCTAATTCATAGAAATCAGAAGTTTTACCAATCTTATTAATTTCTATATTAAGAATTTCACTGTAAATTTGACAGATTTGTTTCTCTGTTTCAGTTTCCGGTGCAATATATTCATTAATAATTAAATCATTTTCAGATGGTTCTGGTAATGCTCTTCTATCTAATTTACCGTTTGAAGTAATTGGAATTTCATTAATTTGAACGAAGTAACTTGGAATCATATAATGTGGTAATTTGTTTTTTAAATAACTTCTAATTTCTGATTTATTAATTTCTTTTGTATTATTAGAAATGTAATATCCAACTAAACATTTCTCATTATTTGAATTTAATTTATCAATAACAACAGATGATTCGATTTCTTCAATTTCTTTAATGACTTCTTCAATTTCTCCTAATTCAATTCTTTGTCCATGAATCTTAACTTGGAAATCAATTCTACCTAAACAAATAATTTCACCATCTTTTGTCCATTTACCTAAATCTCCTGTTCTATAAATCTTATTATATTTATTGTTATTATCACCATGGAATGGATTATCAATGAACTTTTCTTCAGTCAATTCCTTTCTATTTAGATAACCATTACCAACACCTTTACCACCAATACAAATTTCTCCTTCAACTCCAATTGGAACTGGTTTCTTATATTTATCAAAAATATATACTTCACAATTTGTTAATTGTCTTCCAATTGAAATTATTTTATAATTATTATCATTAATTTCTTTAACGGTACAATTTACTGCACATTCAGTAGGTCCATATGCATTATATACTTTACAATTGGAATATTTCCTAATATATTTATATAACGAAATCGTTAACGCTTCACCTGCTACCATAATTACTCTAATATTTTTAAATATCATTCTGAATATTTCATTATCTAAGAATATCTTAATACGAGATGGTGTGGTATTTATAAAATCTACTTTATTATTTTTAATATACTCAGATAATTTATATATATTATTATTAACATATTTATCAGTTAATATAATAGTTTTTTCATTTATTAATGAAATTAAAATTTCATTAAATGCAATATCAAATGTAAAGTTTGAAATTCCTAACACATTTTCAACTTTGTTATTATTTATAACTGTATTTGAGATATTTAAACCAACGATTTTATCAAACGATTTAATGTAATTAATAATATTATCATGGCGAATTATAGTTCCCTTAGGTTTTCCTGTAGTACCAGATGTAAATAATATGTAGCAATTATCCTTAGGTTGATTGATATTTGGAATATATTGAATGTTTTCATTATAATTTATTGTTTGTAAATCAATTATATTGTATTTATCATAAAGGATTTCTAAATTATCATTATGACCAACATATTTCAAAACTAACTTTGGTTTAACTTCATTAATCATATATGAAATTCTATCCATTGGGAATTCCGGATCTATTGGAAGGAAAACTCCTCCAGCCTTAGAAATACCTAACATTGCTACAATATAATAATAGGATCTTTCACTGATAATTGGAACAATATCATTTCTTCTAATGCCTTGTTCTCTTAAATACCATCCTAATGAATTACTCATTTCATCTAATTCTCGATAACTAATTTTCTTTTCATTGAATACAATAGCACATTTATCTGGATTGAGAATTGCATTCTGATGTATTTCTTCATGATATAATCTTTCGTTATTTAATTCACATCGATTAGAATTAAATTCATGAATTATTTCTTCGTAAATTTCAGATTTAATGTATGGAATTTCACTTATATTTTTGGAATAGTATTTAATATTGCTTAGAATTTCAATCATACTTTCTCCAATATCATTAATTACCTCTGAATCATAATTTTCTTTATTAAATTCAATATGAATTTCATATTGATCTTTCATTTCTATAATACTATATGCTATATCAAACTTTAATTTATCATTATTAAATATCTCTTTCTGTTCATTTCGTTCATTTCTCATGGATACTTCATTAATAAATTCATTAATATTAATAGATTTTATCATAGTGTTTTCTTTCGTATCTTTTTCAATTAATGAATATGGCTGATAAATAAATGAATTGTTGCTATTTGGAATCTTAATATTCTTCATGATTTCTGTAAATGAAATATCTTCATTTTCATAGATATTCATTAATAATTCCATGGTTTGTTTCATATATTCATTCATACTCTTGTTTTCATCGAATTTTAATAACATTGGTTGTGTACTAACAAACATACCAATCATATCTAATGTATATTTATTATTTCTATTTGCATTCATAATGGATGTATATATATTACTTTGTCCACTATACTTATTCATGATATATCCATAAATGGTTAAGAAGAACGCCGCATCAGAAATTCCTTGTGTTTTAACATATTCTTTAATTAATTTAGAATTTTCTTCTGAAATTTCATATTTTAATAATGATGATGGTTTACTTCCATTTACATCTTCTTCATTTTCATTTCCTTGTTTATTACTACTACTATGATTTCCATTCATTCTATTGTCTGGTAACTTTAATATTCCAAATTCTTCATTTTCAAACATCTTCTTATAGAATTCAATTTGGGTTTCAAATTTTCCTTCTTGAATCTTTTCATTAGTATAAATTGCATAATCATTAAATGAAATTCCTTTATTTTCTTCAATTTCTTCTTTATCGATTTCTCCGTTGTATATCGAATTCAAATCTCTAATTAATATTCCATTAGAAAATCCATCAAATATAATATGATGAATATCTAATAATAAATATTTATCGGAAATAAATCCAACACGAATTAATGAATCATTCTTCAAATCAAATGGTCTAACAAATGAAGCAGCTTCAGCAAGTGAATATTCTTCAAATTTCATTTCGAAATTATCATTAATAATTCCATACACTGTTTCTTCATTTTCCTTATTTACAAATTGACTCTTTAAGATAGAATGCTTTTCAATTAACATCATAATACTTTCTTTCAAATGCTCGATATCAATATTTTCATTTAATTTATAAATATTTGGAATATTGTAAAGAATACTATTTGAATTTTTAATACTATCTAAATAAACACCCATTTGTTGGGAGGTAATTGGATATTCTTTTCTATTGTATTTTGGAATAATTTCAATTTGTTTTTGCATTTCATTTTCTTTCATCTCATCAATAAATTGACTTAATGATTCAATTAATGAATGATTAATGATATCTCTCATTCCAATATTAATTAAGAATTTATTTTGAATCTCGGATATCATTCTAATTGCAATTAAACTATCTCCTCCTAATTCATAGAAATCAGAAGTTTTACCAATCTTATTAATTTCTATATTAAGAATTTCACTGTAAATTTGACAGATTTGTTTCTCTGTTTCAGTTTCCGGTGCAATATTTTCATTAATAATTAAATCATTTTCAGATGGTTCTGGTAATGCTCTTCTATCTAATTTACCATTAACATTAGTGGGTATTTCATTAATTTGAATGAAGTAACTTGGAATCATATAATGTGGTAATTTATTTTTTAAATAATTTCTAATTTTTGATTTATTAATTTCTTTTGTATTATTAGAAATGTAATATCCAACTAAACATTTCTCATTATTTGAATTTAATTTATCAATAACAACAGATGATTCGATTTCTTCAATTTCTTTAATGACTTCTTCAATTTCTCCTAATTCAATTCTTTGTCCATGAATCTTAACTTGGAAATCAATTCTACCTAAACAAATAATTTTTCCTTCTTTTGTCCATTTACCTAAATCTCCTGTTCTATAAATCTTATTATATTTATTGTTATTATCACCATGGAATGGATTATTAATGAACTTTTCTTCAGTCAATTCTTTTCTATTGATATAACCATTACCAACACCTTTACCACCAATACAAATTTCTCCTTCAACTCCAATTGGAACTGGTTTCATATATTGATCAAGAATATACAATTCATAATTACATAATGGTTTACCAATGGTAATATTTTTACAATTATATTCTGTAATCTCTTCAAAAGTGCAAGTAATTGTTGTTTCTGTTGGTCCATATCCATTATATATTCTACAGTTTGAATATTTTCTTATTAATTTATAAAGTGGATACGTAAATGGTTCACCAATTAATATAATGGCTTTAATATATTTCATCATTTTTTGAAATTTCGAATCTTCTAAAAATATTTGTAGTCTAGTTGGAGTAGTATTTATTAATTCTACATTATTCGTAATAATATAATCTGATAATAATGACATATTGTTACTTATACTTTTATCCACTAAAATTATTGTTTTCATTTTTGATAATGGTAATATTATTTCATCAAACGAAATATCAAAAGTAAAACTAGTGATTCCTAATACATTATTAATTTGATTTTCTTTTATTATTAAATTATTAAGATATAAACTATTTTCATTTTTATTATTACTATTAATGATGTAATTAATAATATTATCATGGCGAATTATAGTTCCCTTAGGTTTTCCTGTAGTACCAGATGTAAATAATATATAGCAATTATCCTTAGGTTGATTGATATTTGGAACATATTGAATGTTTTCATTATAATTTATTGTTTCTAAATCAATTATATTGTATTTATCATAAAGGAATTCTAAATTATCATTATGACTAACATATTTCAAAACTAACTTTGGTTTAACTTCATTAATCATATATGAAATTCTATCCATTGGGAATTCCGGATCTATTGGAAGGAAAACTCCTCCAGCCTTAGAAATACCTAACATTGCTACAATATAATAATAGGATCTTTCACTGATAATTGGAACAATATCATTTCTTCTAATGCCTTGTTCTCTTAAATACCATCCTAATGAATTACTCATTTCATCTAATTCTCGATAACTAATTTTCTTTTCATTGAATACAATAGCACATTTATCTGGATTGAGAATTGCATTCTGATGTATTTCTTCATGATACAATTTTTCATTATCAATTGTTAACTTATCGGAATTGAATTTATTTATAATTTTATTATAATTTTCTAATTTAATATATGGAATTTCACTTATATTTTTGGAATAGAATTTAATATTGCTTAGAATTTCAATCATACTTTCTCCAATATCATTAATTACATCTGAATCATAATTTTCTTTATTAAATTCAATACGAATTTCATATTGATCTTTCATTTCTATAATACTATAAGCTATATCAAACTTTAATTTATCATTATTAAATATCTCTTTCTGTTCATTTCGTTCATTACTCATGGATACTTCATTAATAAATTCATTAATATTAATAGATTTTATCATATTGTTTTCTTTCGTATCTTTTTCAATTAATGAATATGGCTGATAAATAAATGAATTGTTGCTATTTGGAATCTTAATATTCTTCATGATTTCTGTAAATGAAATATCTTCATTTTCATAGATATTCATTAATAATTCCATGGTTTGTTTCATATATTCATTCATACTCTTGTTTTCATCGAATTTTAATAACATTGGTTGTGTACTAACAAACATACCAATCATATCTAATGTATATTTATTGTTTCTATTTGCATTCATAATGGATGTATATATATTACTTTGTCCACTATACTTATTCATGATATATCCATAAATGGTTAAGAAGAATGCCGCATTAGAAATTCCTTGTGTTTTAACATATTCTTTAATTAATTTAGAATTTTCTTCTGAAATTTCATATTTTAATAATGATGATGGTTTACTTCCATTTACTTCTTCTTCATTTTCATTTATTTGTTTAGTACTATTACTATGATTTCCATTCATTCTATTGTCTGGTAACTTTAATATTCCAAATTCTTCATTTTCAAACATCTTCTTGTAGAATTCAATTTGGGTTTCAAATTTTCCTTCTTGAATCTTTTCATTAGTATAAATTGCATAATCATTAAATGAAATTCCTTTATTTTCTTCAATTTCTTCTTTATCGATTTCTCCGTTGTATATCGAATTCAAATCTCTAATTAATATTCCATTAGAAAATCCATCAAATATAATATGATGAATATCTAATAATAAATATTTATCGGAGATAAATCCAACACGAATTAATGAATCATTCTTCAAATCAAATGGTCTAACAAATGAAGCAGCTTCAGCAAGTGAATATTCTTCAAATTTCATTTCGAAATTATCATTAATAATTCCATACACTGTTTCTTCATTTTCCTTATTTACAAATTGACTCTTTAAGATAGAATGCTTTTCAATTAACATCATAATACTTTCTTTCAATTGGTCAATATCAATATTTTTATTCAATTTATAAATATTTGGAATATTGTAAAGAATACTATTTGAATTTTTAATACTATCTAAATAAACACCCATTTGTTGGGAGGTAATTGGATATTCTTTTCTATTGTATTTTGGAATAATTTCAATTTGTTTTTGCATTTCATTTTCTTTCATCTCATCAATAAATTGACTTAATGATTCAATTAATGAATGATTAATGATATCTCTCATTCCAATATTAATTAAGAATTTATTTTGAATTTCAGAAATCATTCTAATTGCAATTAAACTATCTCCTCCTAATTCATAGAAATCAGAAGTTTTACCAATCTTATTAATTTCTATATTAAGAATCTCACTGTAAATTTGACAAATTTGTTTCTCCGTTTCAGTTTCCGGTGCAATATATTCATTAATAATTAAATCATTTTCAGATGGTTCTGGTAATGCTCTTCTATCTAATTTACCGTTTGAAGTAATTGGAATTTCATTAATTTGAATGAAGTAACTTGGAATCATATAATTTGGTAATTTTTTCTTTAAATAATTTCTAATATCTGATTTCTTAATTTCTTTTCCATTTTTAACTATGTAATATCCAACTAAACATTTCTCATTATCTGAATTTAATTTATCAATGACAACAGATGATTCGATTTCTTCAATTTCTTTAATGACTTCCTCAATTTCTCCTAATTCAATTCTTTGTCCATGAATCTTAACTTGGAAATCAATTCTACCTAAATAAATAATTTCACCATCTTTTGTCCATTTACCTAAATCTCCTGTTCTATAAATTTTATTTTGTTTATCATCGATATCACCATGGAATGGATTATCAATGAACTTTTCTTCAGTCAATTCTTTTTTATTAAGATAACCATTACCAACACCTTTACCACCAATACAAATTTCTCCTTCAACTCCAATTGGAACTGGTTTCATATATTGATCAAGAATATACAATTCATAATTACATAATGGTTTACCAATAGTTGTATTATTTAAATTTTTAATATCTATTCGTTTGATTGTACTGGCAATAGTACATTCAGTTGGTCCATACTCATTAAAAATCATTAGATTCCTATATTTCTTTAATTTAATTAATATATTTTTATCAATATTTTCTCCTCCCATTTTTATTACTTTTACAAATTTTAATGATTCATAAAATGAATTATATTTAATCATATTTAAAATTCGTGATGGTGGTGAAATGATACTTTCTATTTTATTTTGTTTAATTAGTAAAGAAAGCGCATTTGGATTATTGATTTCTTTTTCATTACATAATATTATCTCTATATTATTAAATAAAGAATATAACAATTCCGATAATGATACATCAAACGTAAACTTTGTAATTGACAAAATTTTTTTATAATTGTTTATTTCTTTTCTAAATAATTCAGAATTATAGGAACACTTTACATAATTCAACAAGTTTTCATGACAAATAATTGTACCTTTAGGTTTTCCTGTAGTACCAGATGTAAATAATATATAGCAATTATCCTTAGGTTGATTGATATTTGGAATATATTGAATGTTTTCATTATAATTTATTGTTTCTAAATCAATTATATTGTATTTATCATAAAGGATTTCTAAATTATCATTATGACTAACATATTTCAAAACTAACTTTGGTTTAACTTCATTAATCATATATGAAATTCTATCCATTGGGAATTCCGGATCTATTGGAAGGAAAACTCCTCCAGCCTTAGAAATACCTAACATTGCTACAATATAATAATAGGATCTTTCACTGATAATTGGAACAATATCATTTCTTCTAACGCCTTGTTCTCTTAAATACCATCCTAATGAATTACTCATTTCATCTAGTTCTATATAACTAATTTTCTTTTCATTGAATACAATAGCACATTTATCTGGATTGAGAATTGCATTCTGATGTATTTCTTCATGATATAATCTTTCGTTATTTAATTCACATCGATTAGAATTAAATTCATGAATTATTTCTTCGTAAATTTCAGATTTAATGTATGGAATTTCACTTATATTTTTGAAATAGCATTTAATATTGCTTAGAATTTCAATCATACTTTCTCCAATATCATTAATTACATCTGAATCATAATTTTCTTTATTAAATTCAATATGAATTTCATATTGATCTTTCATTTCTATAATACTATAAGCTATATCAAACTTTAATTTATCATTATTAAAAATCTCTTTTTGTTCATTTCGTTCATTACTCATGGATACTTCATTAATAAATTCATTAATATTAATAGATTTTATCATATTGTTTTCTTTCGTATCTTTTTCAATTAATGAATATGGCTGATAAATAAATGAATTGTTGCTATTTGGAATCTTAATATTCTTCATGATTTCTGTAAATGAAATATCTTCATTTTCATAGATATTCATTAATAATTCCATGGTTTGTTTCATATATTCATTCATACTCTTGTTTTCATCGAATTTTAATAACATTGGTTGTGTACTAACAAACATACCAATCATATCTAATGTATATTTATTATTTCTATTTGCATTCATAATGGATGTATATATATTACTTTGTCCACTATACTTATTCATGATATATCCATAAATGGTTAAGAAGAATGCCGCATTAGAAATTCCTTGTGTTTTAACATATTCTTTAATTAATTTAGAATTTTCTTCTGAAATTTCATATTTTAATAATGATGATGGTTTACTTCCATTTACTTCTTCTTCATTTTCATTTCCTTGTTTATTACTACTACTATGATTTCCATTCATTCTATTGTCTGGTAACTTTAATATTCCAAATTCTTCATTTTCAAACATCTTCTTATAGAATTCAATTTGGGTTTCAAATTTTCCTTCTTGAATCTTTTCATTAGTATAAATTGCATAATCATTAAATGAAATTCCTTTATTTTCTTCAATTTCTTCTTTATCGATTTCTCCGTTGTATATCGAATTCAAATCTCTAATTAATATTCCATTAGAAAATCCATCAAATATAATATGATGAATATCTAATAATAAATATTTATCGGAAATAAATCCAACACGAATTAATGAATCATTCTTCAAATCAAATGGTCTAACAAATGAAGCAGCTTCAGCAAGTGAATATTCCTCAAAGTTCATTTCGAAATTATCATTAATAATTCCATACACTGTTTCTTCATTTTCCTTATTTACAAATTGACTCTTTAAGATAGGATGCTTTTCTATTAACATCATAATACTTTCTTTCAATTGGTCAATATCAATATTTTCATTCAATTTATAAATATTTGGAATATTGTAAAGAATACTATTTGAATTTTTAATACTATCTAAATAAACACCCATTTGTTGGGAGGTAATTGGATATTCTTTTCTATTGTATTTTGGAATAATTTCAATTTGTTTTTGTATTTCATTTTCTTTCATCTCATCAATAAATTGACTTAATGATTCAATTGATGAATGATTAATGATATCTCTCATTCCAATATTAATTAAGAATTTATTTTGAATCTCGGATATCATTCTAATTGCAATTAAACTATCTCCTCCTAATTCATAGAAATCAGAAGTTTTACCAATCTTATTAATTTCTATATTAAGAATTTCACTGTAAATTTGACAGATTTGTTTCTCTGTTTCAGTTTCCGGTGCAATATATTCATTAATAATTAAATCACTTTCAGATGGTTCTGGTAATGCTCTTCTATCTAATTTACCGTTTGAAGTAATTGGAATTTCATTAATTTGAACGAAGTAACTTGGAATCATATAATGTGGTAATTTGTTTTTTAAATAACTTCTAATTTCTGATTTATTAATTTCTTTTGTATTATTAGAAATGTAATATCCAACTAAACATTTCTCATTATTTGAATTTAATTTATCAATAACAACAGATGATTCGATTTCTTCAATTTCTTTAATGACTTCTTCAATTTCTCCTAATTCAATTCTTTGTCCATGAATCTTAACTTGGAAATCAATTCTACCTAAACAAATAACTTCACCATCTTTTGTCCATTTACCTAAATCTCCTGTTCTATAAATCTTATTATATTTATTGTTATTATCACCATGGAATGGATTATCAATGAACTTTTCTTCAGTCAATTCCTTTCTATTTAGATAACCATTACCAACACCTTTACCACCAATACAAATTTCTCCTTCAACTCCAATTGGAACTGGTTTCTTATATTTATCAAAAATATATACTTCACAATTTGTTAATTGTCTTCCAATTGAAATTATTTTATAATTATTATCATTAATTTCTTTAACGGTACAATTTACTGCACATTCAGTAGGTCCATATGCATTATATACTTTACAATTGGAATATTTCCTAATATATTTATATAACGAAATCGTTAACGCTTCACCTGCTACCATAATTACTCTAATATTTTTAAATATCATTCTGAATATTTCATTATCTAAGAATATTTTAATACGAGATGGTGTGGTATTTATAAAATCTACTTTATTATTTTTAATATACTCAGATAATTTATATATATTATTATTAACATATTTATCAGTTAATATAATAGTTTTTTCATTTATTAATGAAATTAAAATTTCATTAAATGCAATATCAAATGTAAAGTTTGAAATTCCTAACACATTTTCAACTTTGTTATTATTTATAACTGTATTTGAGATATTTAAACCAACGATTTTATCAAACGATTTAATGTAATTAATAATATTATCATGGCGAATTATAGTTCCCTTAGGTTTTCCTGTAGTACCAGATGTAAATAATATGTAGCAATTATCCTTAGGTTGATTGATATTTGGAATATATTGAATGTTTTCATTATAATTTATTGTTTCTAAATCAATTATATTGTATTTATCATAAAGGATTTCTAAATTATCATTATGACTAACATATTTCAAAACTAACTTTGGTTTAACTTCATTAATCATATATGAAATTCTATCCATTGGGAATTCCGGATCTATTGGAAGGAAAACTCCTCCAGCCTTAGAAATACCTAACATTGCTACAATATAATAATAGGATCTTTCACTGATAATTGGAACAATATCATTTCTTCTAATGCCTTGTTCTCTTAAATACCATCCTAATGAATTACTCATTTCATCTAGTTCTATATAACTAATTTTCTTTTCATTGAATACAATAGCACATTTATCTGGATTGAGAATTGCATTCTGATGTATTTCTTCATGATACAATTTTTCATTATCAATTGTTAACTTATCGGAATTGAATTTATTTATAATTTTATTATAA
Organism: Neocallimastix lanati (nom. inval.); assembly: GCA_016946835.1. Classification (NCBI taxonomy): domain Eukaryota; kingdom Fungi; phylum Neocallimastigomycota; class Neocallimastigomycetes; order Neocallimastigales; family Neocallimastigaceae; genus Neocallimastix; species Neocallimastix lanati (nom. inval.). The sequence goes on from JACVTC010000173.1 coordinate 25,820, forward strand.
TTTTCTAATTTAATATATGGAATTTCACTTATATTTTTGGAATAGTATTTAATATTGCTTAGAATTTCAATCATACTTTCTCCAATATCATTAATTACATCTGAATCATAATTTTCTTTATTAAATTCAATACGAATTTCATATTGATCTTTCATTTCTATAATACTATATGCTATATCAAACTTTAATTTATCATTATTAAATATCTCTTTCTGTTCATTTCGTTCATTTCTCATGGATACTTCATTAATAAATTCATTAATATTAATAGATTTTATCATATTGTTTTCTTTCGTATCTTTTTCAATTAATGAATATGGCTGATAAATAAATGAATTGTTGCTATTTGGAATCTTAATATTCTTCATGATTTCTGTAAATGAAATATCTTCATTTTCATAGATATTCATTAATAATTCCATGGTTTGCTTCATATATTCATTCATACTCTTGTTTTCATCGAATTTTAATAGCATTGGTTGTGTACTAACAAACATACCAATCATATCTAATGTATATTTATTGTTTCTATTTGCATTCATAATGGATGTATATATATTACTTTGTCCACTATACTTATTCATGATATATCCATAAATGGTTAAGAAGAATGCCGCATTAGAAATTCCTTGTGTTTTAACATATTCTTTAATTAATTTAGAATTTTCTTCTGAAATTTCATATCTTAATAATGATGATGGTTTACTTCCATTTACTTCTTCTTCATTTTCATTTCCTTGTTTATTACTACTACTTTGATTTCCATTCATTCTATTGTCTGGTAACTTTAATATTCCAAATTCTTCATTTTCAAACATCTTCTTATAGAATTCAATTTGGGTTTCAAATTTTCCTTCTTGAATCTTTTCATTAGTATAAATTGCATAATCATTAAATGAAATTCCTTTATTTTCTTCAATTTCTTCTTTATCGATTTCTCCGTTGTATATCGAATTCAAATCTCTAATTAATATTCCATTAGAAAATCCATCAAATATAATATGATGAATATCTAATAATAAATATTTATCGGAGATAAATCCAACACGAATTAATGAATCATTCTTCAAATCAAATGGTCTAACAAATGAAGCGGCTTCAGCAAGTGAATATTCTTCAAATTTCATTTCAAAATTATCATTAATAATTCCATACACTGTTTCTTCATTTTCCTTATTTACAAATTGACTCTTTAAGATAGAATGCTTTTCAATTAACATCATAATACTTTCTTTCAATTGGTCGATATCAATGTTTTCATTTAATTTATAAATATTTGGAATATTGTAAAGAATACTATTTGAATTTTTAATACTATCTAAATAAACACCCATTTGTTGGGAGGTAATTGGATATTCTTTTCTATTGTATTTTGGAATAATTTCAATTTGTTTTTGCATTTCATTTTCTTTCATCTCATCAATAAATTGACTTAATGATTCAATTAATGAATGATTAATGATATCTCTCATTCCAATATTAATTAAGAATTTATTTTGAATTTCAGAAATCATTCTAATTGCAATTAAACTATCTCCTCCTAATTCATAGAAATCAGAAGTTTTACCAATCTTATTAATTTCTATATTAAGAATTTCACTGTAAATTTGACAAATTTGTTTCTCCGTTTCAGTTTCCGGTGCAATATATTCATTAATTATTAAATCATTTTCAGATGGTTCTGGTAATGCTCTTCTATCTAATTTACCGTTTGAAGTAATTGGAATTTCATTAATTTGAATGAAGTAACTTGGAATCATATAATGTGGTAATTTTTTCTTTAAATAATTTCTAATATCTGATTTATTAATTTCTTTTCCATCTTTACCTATGTAATATCCAACTAAACATTTCTCATTATCTGAATTTAATTTATCAATGACAACAGATGATTCGATTTCTTCAATTTCTTTAATGACTTCCTCAATTTCTCCTAATTCAATTCTTTGTCCATGAATCTTAACTTGGAAATCAATTCTACCTAAATAAATAATTTCACCATCTTTTGTCCATTTACCTAAATCTCCTGTTCTATAAATTTTATTTTGTTTATCATCGATATCACCATGGAATGGATTATCAATGAACTTTTCTTCAGTCAATTCTTTTTTATTAAGATAACCATTACCAACACCTTTACCACCAATACAAATTTCTCCTTCAACTCCAATTGGAACTGGTTTCATATATTGATCAAGAATATACAATTCATAATTACATAATGGTTTACCAATAGTTGTATTATTTAAATTTTTAATATCTATTCGTTTGATTGTACTGGCAATAGTACATTCAGTTGGTCCATACTCATTAAAAATCATTAGATTCCTATATTTCTTTAATTTAATTAATATATTTTTATCAATATTTTCTCCTCCCATTTTTATTACTTTTACAAATTTTAATGATTCATAAAATGAATTATATTTAATCATATTTAAAATTCGTGATGGTGGTGAAATGATACTTTCTATTTTATTTTGTTTAATTAGTAAAGAAAGCGCATTTGGATTATTGATTTCTTTTTCATTACATAATATTATCTCTATATTATTAAATAAAGAATATAACAATTCCGATAATGATACATCAAACGTAAACTTTGTAATTGACAAAATTTTTTTATAATTGTTTATTTCTTTTCTAAATAATTCAGAATTATAGGAACACTTTACATAATTCAACAAGTTTTCATGACAAATAATTGTACCTTTAGGTTTTCCTGTAGTACCAGATGTAAATAATATATAGCAATTATCCTTAGGTTGATTGATATTTGGAACATATTGAATGTTTTCATTATAATTTATTGTTTCTAAATCAATTATATTGTATTTATCATAAAGGATTTCTAAATTATCATTATGACTAACATATTTCAAAACTAACTTTGGTTTAACTTCATTAATCATATATGAAATTCTATCCATTGGGAATTCCGGATCTATTGGAAGGAAAACTCCTCCAGCCTTAGAAATACCTAACATTGCTACAATATAATAATAGGATCTTTCACTGATAATTGGAACAATATCATTTCTTCTAATGCCTTGTTCTCTTAAATACCATCCTAATGAATTACTCATTTCATCTAATTCTCGATAACTAATTTTCTTTTCATTGAATACAATAGCACATTTATCTGGATTGAGAATTGCATTCTGATGTATTTCTTCATGATATAATCTTTCGTTATTTAATTCACATCGATTAGAATTAAATTCATGAATTATTTCTTCGTAAATTTCAGATTTAATGTATGGAATTTCACTTATATTTTTGGAATAGTATTTAATATTGCTTAGAATTTCAATCATACTTTCTCCAATATCATTAATTACATCTGAATCATAATTTTCTTTATTAAATTCAATACGAATTTCATATTGATCTTTCATTTCTATAATACTATATGCTATATCAAACTTTAATTTATCATTATTAAATATCTCTTTCTGTTCATTTCGTTCATTTCTCATGGATACTTCATTAATAAATTCATTAATATTAATAGATTTTATCATATTGTTTTCTTTCGTATCTTTTTCAATTAATGAATATGGCTGATAAATAAATGAATTGTTGCTATTTGGAATCTTAATATTCTTCATGATTTCTGTAAATGAAATATCTTCATTTTCATAGATATTCATTAATAATTCCATGGTTTGTTTCATATATTCATTCATACTCTTGTTTTCATCGAATTTTAATAACATTGGTTGTGTACTAACAAACATACCAATCATATCTAATGTATATTTATTATTTCTATTTGCATTCATAATGGATGTATATATATTACTTTGTCCACTATACTTATTCATGATATATCCATAAATGGTTAAGAAGAATGCCGCATTAGAAATTCCTTGTGTTTTAACATATTCTTTAATTAATTTAGAATTTTCTTCTGAAATTTCATATCTTAATAATGATGATGGTTTACTTCCATTTACTTCTTCTTCATTTTCATTTCCTTGTTTATTACTACTACTTTGATTTCCATTCATTCTATTGTCTGGTAACTTTAATATTCCAAATTCTTCATTTTCAAACATCTTCTTATAGAATTCAATTTGGGTTTCAAATTTTCCTTCTTGAATCTTTTCATTAGTATAAATTGCATAATCATTAAATGAAATTCCTTTATTTTCTTCAATTTCTTCTTTATCGATTTCTCCGTTGTATATCGAATTCAAATCTCTAATTAATATTCCATTAGAAAATCCATCAAATATAATATGATGAATATCTAATAATAAATATTTATCGGAAATAAATCCAACACGAATTAATGAATCATTCTTCAAATCAAATGGTCTAACAAATGAAGCAGCTTCAGCAAGTGAATATTCTTCAAATTTCATTTCAAAATTATCATTAATAATTCCATACACTGTTTCTTCATTTTCCTTATTAATAAATTGACTCTTTAAGATAGGATGCTTTTCAATTAACATCATAATACTTTCTTTCAATTGGTCGATATCAATGTTTTCATTCAATTTATAAATATTTGGAATATTGTAAAGAATACTGTTTGAATTTTTAATACTATCTAAATAAACACCCATTTGTTGGGAGGTAATTGGATATTCTTTTCTATTGTATTTTGGAATAATTTCAATTTGTTTTTGCATTTCATTTTCTTTCATCTCATCAATAAATTGACTTAATGATTCAATTGATGAATGATTAATGATATCTCTCATTCCAATATTAATTAAGAATTTATTTTGAATCTCGGATATCATTCTAATTGCAATTAAACTATCACCTCCTAATTCATAGAAATCAGAAGTTTTACCAATCTTATTAATTTCTATATTAAGAATTTCATTATAAATTTGACAAATTTGTTTCTCTGTTTCAGTTTCCGGTGCAATATATTCATTAATAATTAAATCATTTTCAGATGGTTCTGGTAATGCTCTTCTATCTAATTTACCATTAGAATTAGTGGGTATTTCATTAATTTGAATGAAGTAACTTGGAATCATATAATTTGGTAATTTTTTCTTTAAATAGTTTCTAATTTCTGTATTTTTAATTTCTTTTGTATTATTAGAAATGTAATATCCAACTAAACATTTCTCGTTATTTGAATTTAATTTATCAATAACAACAGATGATTCAATTTCTTCAATTTCTTTAATGACTTCTTCAATTTCTCCTAATTCAATTCTTTGTCCATGAATCTTAACTTGGAAATCAATTCTACCTAAACAAATAATTTTTCCTTCTTTTGTCCATTTACCTAAATCTCCTGTTCTATAAATCTTATTATATTTATTGTTATTATCACCATGGAATGGATTATTAATGAACTTTTCTTCAGTCAATTCTTTTCTATTGATATAACCATTACCAACACCTTTACCACCAATACAAATTTCTCCTTCAACTCCAATTGGAACTGGTTTCATATATTGATCAAGAATATACAATTCATAATTACATAATGGTTTACCAATGGTAATATTTTTACAATTATATTCTGTAATCTCTTCAAAAGTGCAAGTAATTGTTGTTTCTGTTGGTCCATATCCATTATATATTCTACAGTTTGAATATTTTCTTATTAATTTATAAAGTGGATACGTAAATGGTTCACCAATTAATATAATGGCTTTAATATATTTCATCATTTTTTGAAATTTCGAATCTTCTAAAAATATTTGTAGTCTAGTTGGAGTAGTATTTATTAATTCTACATTATTCGTAATAATATAATCTGATAATAATGACATATTGTTACTTATACTTTTATCCACTAAAATTATTGTTTTCATTTTTGATAATGGTAATATTATTTCATCAAACGAAATATCAAAAGTAAAACTAGTGATTCCTAATACATTATTAATTTGATTTTCTTTTATTATTAAATTATTAAGATATAAACTATTTTCATTTTTATTATTACTATTAATGATGTAATTAATAATATTATCATGGCGAATTATAGTTCCCTTAGGTTTTCCTGTAGTACCAGATGTAAATAATATATAGCAATTATCCTTAGGTTGATTGATATTTGGAATATATTGAATATTTTCATTATAATTTATTGCTTCTAAATCAATTATATTGTATTTATCATAAAGGATTTCTAAATTATCATTATGATTAGCATATCTCAAAATTAATTTTGGTTTAACTTCATTAATCATATATGAAATTCTATCCATTGGGAATTCCGGATCTATTGGAAGGAAAACTCCTCCAGCCTTAGAAATACCTAACATTGCTACAATATAATAATAGGATCTTTCACTGATAATTGGAACAATATCATTTCTTCTAATGCCTTGTTCTCTTAAATACCATCCTAATGAATTACTCATTTCATCTAATTCTCGATAACTAATTTTCTTTTCATTGAATACAATAGCACATTTATCTGGATTGAGAATTGCATTCTGATGTATTTCTTCATGATACAATTTTTCATTATCAATTGTTAACTTATCGGAATTGAATTTATTTATAATTTTATTATAATTTTCTGATTTAATGTATGGAATTTCACTTATATTTTTGGAATAGTATTTAATATTGCTTAGAATTTCAATCATACTTTCTCCAATATCATTAATTACATCTGAATCATAATTTTCTTTATTAAATTCAATACGAATTTCATATTGATCTTTCATTTCTATAATACTATAAGCTATATCAAACTTTAATTTATCATTATTAAATATCTCTTTCTGTTCATTTCGTTCATTACTCATGGATACTTCATTAATAAATTCATTAATATTAATAGATTTTATCATATTGTTTTCTTTCGTATCTTTTTCAATTAATGAATATGGCTGATAAATAAATGAATTGTTGCTATTTGGAATCTTAATATTCTTCATGATTTCTGTAAATGAAATATCTTCATTTTCATAGATATTCATTAATAATTCCATGGTTTGTTTCATATATTCATTCATACTCTTGTTTTCATCGAATTTTAATAACATTGGTTGTGTACTAACAAACATACCAATCATATCTAATGTATATTTATTGTTTCTATTTGCATTCATAATGGATGTATATATATTACTTTGTCCACTATACTTATTCATGATATATCCATAAATGGTTAAGAAGAATGCCGCATTAGAAATTCCTTGTGTTTTAACATATTCTTTAATTAATTTAGAATTTTCTTCTGAAATTTCATATTTTAATAATGATGATGGTTTACTTCCATTTACTTCTTCTTCATTTTCATTTCCTTGTTTATTACTACTACTTTGATTTCCATTCATTCTATTGTCTGGTAACTTTAATATTCCAAATTCTTCATTTTCAAACATCTTCTTGTAGAATTCAATTTGGGTTTCAAATTTTCCTTCTTGAATCTTTTCATTAGTATAAATTGCATAATCATTAAATGAAATTCCTTTATTTTCTTCAATTTCTTCTTTATCGATTTCTCCGTTGTATATCGAATTCAAATCTCTAATTAATATTCCATTAGAAAATCCATCAAATATAATATGATGAATATCTAATAATAAATATTTATCGGAAATAAATCCAACACGAATTAATGAATCATTCTTCAAATCAAATGGTCTAACAAATGAAGCAGCTTCAGCAAGTGAATATTCTTCAAATTTCATTTCAAAATTATCATTAATAATTCCATACACTGTTTCTTCATTTTCCTTATTTACAAATTGACTCTTTAAGATAGGATGCTTTTCAATTAACATCATAATACTTTCTTTCAATTGGTCAATATCAATATTTTTATTCAATTTATAAATATTTGGAATATTGTAAAGAATACTATTTGAATTTTTAATACTATCTAAATAAACACCCATTTGTTGGGAGGTAATTGGATATTCTTTTCTATTGTATTTTGGAATAATTTCAATTTGTTTTTGCATTTCATTTTCTTTCATCTCATCAATGAATTGACTTAATGATTCAATTGATGAATGATTAATGATATCTCTCATTCCAATATTAATTAAGAATTTATTTTGAATTTCAGAAATCATTCTAATTGCAATTAAACTATCTCCTCCTAATTCATAGAAATCAGAAGTTTTACCAATCTTATTAATTTCTATATTAAGAATCTTACTGTAAATTTGACAGATTTGTTTCTCCGTTTCAGTTTCCGGTGCAATATATTCATTAATAATTAAATCATTTTCAGATGGTTCTGGTAATGCTCTTCTATCTAATTTACCGTTTGAAGTAATTGGAATTTCATTAATTTGAATGAAGTAACTTGGAATCATATAATTTGGTAATTTTTTCTTTAAATAATTTCTAATATCTGATTTCTTAATTACTTTTCCATTTTTAACTATGTAATATCCAACTAAACATTTCTCATTATCTGAATTTAATTTATCAATAACAACAGATGATTCGATTTCTTCAATTTCTTTAATGACTTCCTCAATTTCTCCTAATTCAATTCTTTGTCCATGAATCTTAACTTGGAAATCAATTCTACCTAAACAAATAATTTCACCATCTTTTGTCCATTTACCTAAATCTCCTGTTCTATAAATTTTATTATGTGTATCACCGATATCACCATGGAATGGATTATCAATGAACTTTTCTTCAGTCAATTCTTTTCTATTAAGATAGCCATTACCAACACCTTTACCACCAATACAAATTTCTCCTTCAACTCCAATTGGAACTGGCTTCATATATTTATCAAGAATATATATTTCATAATTACACAATGGTTTTCCTATTGTTAATTTATTATTTAAATTGGAAACATCGATTTCTTTATCTGAGCATGAAATTGTAGATTCAGTTGGACCATATCCATTAAAAATAATTGCTCTGGAAATTTTTACAAAATCAAACAAAAATTTATTATTTAAATTTTCCCCCCCAAACATAATATATTTAAGATCTTTTAATGTTAATTTAAAATCCTTAAATTTAACATAATTCATTATTTTTGAAGGAGTTGAAAATATCATATCAACATTATTTTGATTTATAATCTTTGAAATTAATTTAGGATTATTATATTCATAGTCATTACATAAAACAGTACATTTGAAATTATAAAGTGGATATAATATTTCAGCTAATGACATATCAAAAGTAAATTTAGAAAATGCTAAAACATTATTTAATTTTAAATTCAATAATTCTTTATTATTAAACTCATATCCATATAAACAATAATTTAGCAAATTATCATGACGAATAATTGAACCCTTTGGATTGCCCGTTGTACCAGATGTGAACAATACGTAACAAATATCATCACATTCATTAATATTCGGAATATAATAAATGTCCTCTTTATAATTAATTTTATCTATTTCATAAATTTTACACTTATCATTAAGAAACTTTATATCATTAACTATTTTATTATTAATATATTTCAATATTATCTTAGGTTTAACTTCATTTACCATATATGAAATTCTATCTTTTGGGAATTCAGGATCAATTGGAAGGAATGCTCCTCCAGCTTTAAGAACACCTACTACAGCTATTACGTAATAATATGATCTTTCACTAATAATTGGAACAATATCATTTCTTCTAATTCCTCGCTTTCTTAAATACCAGGCTAATGAATTACTCATCTCATCTAATTTACGATAACTAATTTTCTTTTCATTAAATACAATAGCACATTTATCTGGATTAAGAATTGCATTCTGATGTATTTCTTCATGATATAATCTCTCGTTATTTAATTCATGTTGATTAGAATTAAATTCATAAATTATTTCCTCATAATTTTCAGTTTTTATGTATGGAATTTCACTAATAATCTCAGAATATTTATTAATATTATTTATAATTTTAATTATACTTTCTCCAATATTATTAATTATTTCAAAATCATACTTTTCATTATCAAATTCAATTTGTATGTTATATTTATCTTTTCTTTCGAGAATAGTATATGTAATATCAAATTTTATTTTTTCATTATTAAATATTTCTTTTGTTTTATTCAAATTAAACTTATATTTATTATTATATAATATTTTATTTATAATTTCTTTATTATTAATTAATTTTATATAACTATTTCCTATTTTTTCAGAGTTTATATACGGTTGGTAAATAAATGAATTGTTGCTATTTGGAATCTTAATATTCTTCATGATTTCTGTAAATGAAATATCTTCATTTTCATAGATATTCATTAATAATTCCATAGTTTGTTTCATATATTCATTCATACTCTTGTTTTCATCGAACTTTAATAACATTGGTTGTGTACTAACAAACATACCAATCATATCTAATGTATATTTATTATTTCTATTTGCATTCATAATGGATGTATATATATTACTTTGTCCACTATACTTATTCATGATATATCCATAAATGGTTAAGAAGAATGCCGCATTAGAAATTCCTTGTGTTTTAACATATTCTTTAATTAATTTAGAATTTTCTTCTGAAATTTCATATCTTAATAATGATGATGGTTTACTTCCATTTACTTCTTCTTCATTTTCATTTCCTTGTTTATTACTACTACTTTGATTTCCATTCATTCTATTGTCTGGTAACTTTAATATTCCAAATTCTTCATTTTCAAACATCTTCTTATAGAATTCAATTTGGGTTTCAAATTTTCCTTCTTGAATCTTTTCATTAGTATAAATTGCATAATCATTAAATGAAATTCCTTTATTTTCTTCAATTTCTTCTTTATCGATTTCTCCGTTGTATATCGAATTCAAATCTCTAATTAATATTCCATTAGAAAATCCATCAAATATAATATGATGAATATCTAATAATAAATATTTATCGGAAATAAATCCAACACGAATTAATGAATCATTCTTCAAATCAAATGGTCTAACAAATGAAGCAGCTTCAGCAAGTGAATATTCTTCAAATTTCATTTCAAAATTATCATTGATAATTCCATACACTGTTCCTTCATTTTCCTTATTTACAAATTGACTCTTTAAGATAGGATGCTTTTCAATTAACATCATAATACTTTCTTTCAAATGTTCGATATCAATATTTTTATTCAGTTGATAAATTTTTGGAATATTGTAAAGAATACTATTTGAATTTTTAATACTATCTAAATAAACACCCATTTGTTGGGAGGTAATTGGATATTCTTTTCTATTGTATTTTGGAATAATTTCAATTTGTTTTTGCATTTCATTTTCTTTCATCTCATCAATAAATTGACTTAATGATTCAATTAATGAATGATTAATGATATCTCTCATTCCAATATTAATTAAGAATTTATTTTGAATTTCAGAAATCATTCTAATTGCAATTAAACTATCTCCTCCTAATTCATAGAAATCAGAAGTTTTACCAATCTTATTAATTTCTATATTAAGAATCTCACTGTAAATTTGACAAATTTGTTTCTCCGTTTCAGTTTCCGGTGCAATATATTCATTAATAATTAAATCATTTTCAGATGGTTCTGGTAATGCTCTTCTATCTAATTTACCGTTTGAAGTAATTGGAATTTCATTAATTTGAATGAAATAACTTGGAATCATGTAATTTGGTAATTTTTTCTTTAAATAATTTCTAATATCTGATTTCTTAATTACTTTTCCATTTTTAACTATGTAATATCCAACTAAACATTTCTCATTATCTAAATTTAATTTATCAATAACAACAGATGATTCGATTTCTTCAATTTCTTTAATGACTTCCTCAATTTCTCCTAATTCAATTCTTTGTCCATGAATCTTAACTTGGAAATCAATTCTACCTAAACAAATAATTTCACCATCTTTTGTCCATTTACCTAAATCTCCTGTTCTATAAATTTTATTATGTGTATCACCGATATCACCATGGAATGGATTATCAATGAACTTTTCTTCAGTCAATTCTTTTCTATTAAGATAGCCATTACCAACACCTTTACCACCAATACAAATTTCTCCTTCAACTCCAATTGGAACTGGTTTCATATATTGATCAAGAATATATAACTTATAATTTAATAATGGTTTACCAATTGGTATTTTACTAAATTCGTTTGCAAGATTAATGTTTTTCATTGTACAAATAATTGTTCCTTCACTTGGACCGTATTCATTAAATAATGCTGCATTCGTACAGGTTTGAATCTTTCTTAAAATTTCTTTATTAATTAATTCACCACCAAATCTAATGATTTTTACATCTCTAATCGAATATCTAAATTTATCGTTCTTAATATAATTAATTAATCTTGAAGGAGGAGAAACAATAAAATCAATTTTATTAGCTATTATTAATTTAGATAATAAAGATGGGTTATTATATTCAATATCATTACATAATACAATATTTTTGTTATTGAACAATGGATATACTATTTCAGTTAAAGACATATCAAAAGTAAATTTTGTAAATGCAAGGAAACTATTAATATTTTTACTTATTTTTTCAATATCATATATTGGATGAGTATGTAAACAATAATTTGCTATATTGAAATGTTTAATTATTGTACCCTTTGGTTTTCCGGTTGTTCCAGAAGTGAATAATATATAAATAATATCATTTTTTTGATTAATATTTGGAATATAATTAGTATTATTTTTAAAATTAATTATTTTTAAATCAATAACGTTATATTCATTTTGTAAGAATCCTAGATTATTATTCATTTTATTATTATACTTTAATATTATCTTAGGCTTAACTTCATTAACCATATATGAAATTCTATCTTTCGGAAATTCAGGATCAATTGGAAGAAAGGCTCCTCCAGCCTTAGAAATACCTAATATTGCTACAATATAATAATAGGATCTTTCACTGATAATTGGAACAATATCATTTCTTCCAATGCCTTGTTCTCTTAAATACCAGCCTAATGAATTACTCATTTCATCTAATTCACGATAACTAATTTTCTTTTCATTGAATACAATAGCACATTTATCTGGATTAAGAATTGCATTATAATGTATTTCTTCATGATATAATCTCTCGTTATTTAATTCACATTGATTAGTATTAAATTCATAAATTATCTCTTTGTAAATTTCAGATTTAAGATATGGAATTTCACTTATATTTTTTGAATAGTATTTTATATTACTTAGAATTTCAATCATACTTTCTCCAATATCATTAATTACTTCAGAATCATATCTTTCATTATCAAATTTAATATGTATGTTATAATTATCCTTCTTTTCTAAAATAGTAAATGTTAGGTCAAATTTTAATTTATCAATATTAAATATTTCTTTCTTTTTATTAATATCAAATTTTTCCTTTTTATAAGCATTACTAATAAATTTATTTATACTCAACGATTTAATAATATCTTTATTAGAATTATCTTCTTTTTCAATAATTGAATACGGTTGATAAATAAATGAATTGTTGCTATTTGGAATCTTAATATTCTTCATGATTTCTGTAAATGAAATATCTTCATTTTCATAGATATTCATTAATAATTCCATGGTTTGTTTCATATATTCATTCATACTCTTGTTTTCATCGAATTTTAATAACATTGGTTGTGTACTAACAAACATACCAATCATATCTAATGTATATTTATTATTTCTATTTGCATTCATAATGGATGTATATATATTACTTTGTCCACTATACTTATTCATGATATATCCATAAATGGTTAAGAAGAATGCCGCATTAGAAATTCCTTGTGTTTTAACATATTCTTTAATTAATTTAGAATTTTCTTCTGAAATTTCATATTTTAATAATGATGATGGTTTACTTCCATTTACTTCTTCTTCATTTTCATTTCCTTGTTTATTACTACTACTTTGATTTCCATTCATTCTATTGTCTGGTAACTTTAATATTCCAAATTCTTCATTTTCAAACATCTTCTTATAGAATTCAATTTGGGTTTCAAATTTTCCTTCTTGAATCTTTTCATTAGTATAAATTGCATAATCATTAAATGAAATTCCTTTATTTTCTTCAATTTCTTCTTTATCGATTTCTCCGTTGTATATCGAATTCAAATCTCTAATTAATATTCCATTAGAAAATCCATCAAATATAATATGATGAATATCTAATAATAAATATTTATCGGAAATAAATCCAACACGAATTAATGAATCATTCTTCAAATCAAATGGTCTAACAAATGAAGCAGCTTCAGCAAGTGAATATTCTTCAAATTTCATTTCAAAATTATCATTGATAATTCCATACACTGTTCCTTCATTTTCCTTATTTACAAATTGACTCTTTAAGATAGGATGCTTTTCTATTAACATCATAATACTTTCTTTCAAATGCTCGATATCAATATTTTCATTTAATTTATAAATATTTGGAATATTGTAAAGAATACTATTTGAATTTTTAATACTATCTAAATAAACACCCATTTGTTGGGAGGTAATTGGATATTCTTTTCTATTGTATTTTGGAATAATTTCAATTTGTTTTTGCATTTCATTTTCTTTCATCTCATCAATAAATTGACTTAATGATTCAATTGATGAATGATTAATGATATCTCTCATTCCAATATTAATTAAGAATTTATTTTGAATTTCAGAAATCATTCTAATTGCAATTAAACTATCTCCTCCTAATTCATAGAAATCAGAAGTTTTACCAATCTTATTAATTTCTATATTAAGAATCTCACTGTAAATTTGACAAATTTGTTTCTCCGTTTCAGTTTCCGGTGCAATATATTCATTAATAATTAAATCATTTTCAGATGGTTCTGGTAATGCTCTTCTATCTAATTTACCGTTTGAAGTAATTGGAATTTCATTAATTTGAATGAAATAACTTGGAATCATGTAATTTGGTAATTTTTTCTTTAAATAATTTCTAATTTCTGATTTATTAATTTCTTTTCCATTTTTAACTATGTAATATCCAACTAAATATTTTTCATTCTCCGAATTTAATTTATCAATAACAACAGATGATTCGATTTCTTCAATCTCTTTAATGACTTCTTCAATTTCTCCTAATTCAATTCTTTGTCCATGAATCTTAACTTGGAAATCAATTCTACCCAAACAAATAATTTCACCATCCTTAGTCCATTTACCTAAATCTCCTGTTCTATAAATCTTATTATATTTATTATTATTATCAATATGGAATGGATTATCAATGAACTTTTCTTCAGTCAATTCTTTTCTATTAAGATAACCATTACCAACACCTCTACCACCAATACAGATTTCACCTATAACTCCTACAGGTACGGGTTTCTTATATTTATCAAGAATATAAACTTGATAATTACATAATGGTTTTCCTAATATTATAGTTTCATTATTAACATCAAAATCCTCTTTTTCAATACTAATTACTGTGCATTCAGTTGGACCATATTCTATATATATTTCAGCAGAACTTATATTATTAATTTGTCTAAGTAATTTTATTGGAATATTTTCACCACCAATTTGGAAGACCTTTAAATATTTTAATGAGGATTTAAAATCTGAATCTCGTATATAATTATTAATTCTTGTTGGTGTAGAAAACATATAATCGGCATTATTACTCTTAATTAACTTTGCAATTAATTCAGGATTATTAAATTCCTCATCATTACATAATACAATAGATTTTTGATGATATAATGGATAAATTATTTCTCCCATACACATATCAAATGTAAACTTTGAAAATGCTAATGATACATTAAACTTATTTTTTAAATATTCTTGACCATCTCTCCTATGAGAATTCAAACTATAGTTCAATAAATTCTCATGTCTTATAACAGTACCCTTAGGTTTACCAGTGGTACCTGATGTAAATATAATATAACAAACATCATTCAATTCATTAACATTTGGAATATAATAAATATCTTCTTCATAATTTATTTTATATAAATCAATAATTTCGTACTTTTCTTCTATTAAATTCAGATTATCATTTTTAATACAATTTAAATATTTTAATATTAATTTAGGTTTAACTTCGTTAATCATATATGAAATTCTCTCTTGTGGGAATTCCGGATCAATTGGAAGGAAGGCTCCCCCTGATTTAAGAACACCTAACATTGCAGCAACATAATAATAGGATCTTTCACATACAATTGGAACAATATCATTTCTTCCAATGCCTTTCTTTCTTAAATACCATCCTAAAGAATTACTCATTTCATCTAATTCCTTATAACTAATTTTCTTTTCATTGAATATAACAGCACATTTATTTGGATTAAGAATTGCATTTTGATGAATTTCTTCATGATATAATCTTTCATTACTGAAAACATACTGATTAGAGTTAAAATCATTAATAATTTCATTATATTTTTTTGTTGTAATATATTGAATTTCACTAATTAATTCTGAATATTTACTAATATTATTAATAGTTTCGATTATACTTTCTCCAATATTATTAACAATATCAATATCAAATTTTTCATGATCGTACTCAATTTGAATATCATAATCATCTTTTCTTTCTAAAATACTGAATGTAAAATCAAATTTTAATTTTTCTTTATTAAGTAACTCTTTATTAATAAATAGTCCAAATTCTTTGTTTAGATTATCTGAATTTTCATCAATAAATTCATTAATATTAATAGATTTTATCATATTGTTTTCTTTCGTATCTTTTTCAATTAATGAATATGGCTGATAAATAAATGAATTGTTGCTATTTGGAATCTTAATATTCTTCATGATTTCTGTAAATGAAATATCTTCATTTTCATAGATATTCATTAATAATTCCATGGTTTGTTTCATATATTCATTCATACTCTTGTTTTCATCGAACTTTAATAACATTGGTTGTGTACTAACAAACATACCAATCATATCTAATGTATATTTATTGTTTCGATTTGCATTCATAATGGATGTATATATATTACTTTGTCCACTATACTTATTCATGATATATCCATAAATGGTTAAGAAGAATGCCGCATTAGAAATTCCTTGTGTTTTAACATATTCTTTAATTAATTTAGAATTTTCTTCTGAAATTTCATATTTTAATAATGATGATGGTTTACTTCCATTTACTTCTTCTTCATTTTCATTTCCTTGTTTATTAATACTACTATGATTTCCATTCATTCTATTGTCTGGTAACTTTAATATTCCAAATTCTTCATTTTCAAACATCTTCTTATAGAATTCAATTTGGGTTTCAAATTTTCCTTCTTGAATCTTTTCATTAGTATAAATTGCATAATCATTAAATGAAATTCCTTTATTTTCTTCAATTTCTTCTTTATCGATTTCTCCGTTGTATATCGAATTCAAATCTCTAATTAATATTCCATTAGAAAATCCATCAAATATAATATGATGAATATCTAATAATAAATATTTATCGGAAATAAATCCAACACGAATTAATGAATCATTCTTCAAATCAAATGGTCTAACAAATGAAGCAGCTTCAGCAAGTGAATATTCTTCAAATTTCATTTCAAAATTATCATTGATAATTCCATACACTGTTTCTTCATTTTCCTTATTTACAAATTGACTCTTTAAGATAGGATGCTTTTCTATTAACATCATAATACTTTCTTTCAATTGGTCAATATCAATATTTTCATTCAATTTATAAATATTTGGAATATTGTAAAGAATACTATTTGAATTTTTAATACTATCTAAATAAACACCCATTTGTTGGGAGGTAATTGGATATTCTTTTCTATTGTATTTTGGAATAATTTCAATTTGTTTTTGTATTTCATTTTCTTTCATCTCATCAATAAATTGACTTAATGATTCAATTGATGAATGATTAATGATATCTCTCATTCCAATATTAATTAAGAATTTATTTTGAATCTCGGATATCATTCTAATTGCAATTAAACTATCTCCTCCTAATTCATAGAAATCAGAAGTTTTACCAATCATATTAATTTCTATATTAAGAATCTCACTGTAAATTTGACAAATTTGTTTCTCCGTTTCAGTTTCCGGTGCAATATATTCATTAATAATTAAATCATTTTCAGATGGTTCTGGTAATGCTCTTCTATCTAATTTACCGTTTGAAGTAATTGGAATTTCATTAATTTGAATGAAATAACTTGGAATCATGTAATTTGGTAATTTTTTCTTTAAATAATTTCTAATTTCTGATTTATTAATTTCTTTTCCATTTTTAACTATGTAATATCCAACTAAATATTTTTCATTCTCCGAATTTAATTTATCAATAACAACAGATGATTCGATTTCTTCAATTTCTTTAATGACTTCTTCAATTTCTCCTAATTCAATTCTTTGTCCATGAATCTTAACTTGGAAATCAATTCTACCTAAACAAATAATTTCACCATCCTTAGTCCATTTACCTAAATCTCCTGTTCTATAAATCTTATTATATTTACTGTTATTATCAATATGGAATGGATTATCAAT
The DNA here is from genome assembly GCA_016946835.1 of Neocallimastix lanati (nom. inval.). Taxonomy (NCBI): domain Eukaryota; kingdom Fungi; phylum Neocallimastigomycota; class Neocallimastigomycetes; order Neocallimastigales; family Neocallimastigaceae; genus Neocallimastix; species Neocallimastix lanati (nom. inval.). The sequence goes on from JACVTC010000173.1 coordinate 44,188, forward strand.
GAATTTTTCATCAGTTAATTCTTTTCTATTAAGATAACCATTACCAACACCTCTACCACCAACATAAATTTCACCGACAACTTCTTTAGGTACGGGTTTCATATATTGATCAAGAATATAAACTTGATAATTACATAATGGTTTACCAATACTAACATTATTACCATTTAATATTTTTACCATTGTAATAATTACCGTAGTTTCTGTGGCACCAAATGGATTATATACTTCCCCTGATGGAGTATTATTCAAAATATTAATTGCAACTTCTTTTTTCAATTGTTCACCTGATAAATATAAAATCTTAATTGTTTTATAGGCGTCTTTAAACATTTTATTGAATAAGTAATTATTTAATCTTGATGGAGTAGCAAACATAAAGTCTACATTATTTCTTTTAATTAATCTTCCTATTAATTCAGGATTATTAAATTCTTCATCATTACACAATACAACACATTTTTGATGATATAATGGATAAATTATTTCTCCCATTGACATATCAAATGTAAATTTTGAAAATGCTAATGCGCTTGTAAATTTATCTTTCAAATATTCATCTCCGTTGTATGAGTGAGCTAATAAAGTATAATTCAATAAATTGTCATGTCTTATAACGGTACCTTTAGGTTTACCAGTCGTTCCTGAAGTAAATATAATATAGGAAATATCATTATATTTATTAATACTTGGAATATAATGAATATTTTCATTATAATTGATTTTATCTAAATCAATAAGATTATAGATATCCTTTATTAAATTTAAATTATCATCTTTAATGCAATTCAAATATTTCAATATTAACTTTGGTTTAACTTCATTAACCATATATGAAATTCTATCTTCCGGGAATTCTGGATCAATTGGAAGGAAAGATCCCCCTGATTTAAGAATACCTAGCATGGCAACAATATAATAATAGGATCTTTCACTGATAATTGGAACAATATCATTTCTTCCAATGCCTTGTTCTCTTAAATACCAGCCTAATGAATTACTCATTTCATCTAATTCCCGATAATTAATTTTCTTTTCATTGAATACAATAGCACATTTATCTGGATTAAGAATTGCATTATGATGAATTTCTTCATGATATAATCTCTCGTTATTTAATTCGCATTGATTAGAATTAAATTCATTTATTATTTCATTATATATTTCTTGTTTAATGTATGGAATTTCACTAATAATATCTGAATACTTATTAATATTATTAATAATTTCTATAAAGCTATCACCAATATTTTCAATCATATCTGAATCACATTTATTACCATCATATTCAATTGAAATTTTATAATGATCTTTAAACTCAAAAACAGCTATATTAAATTCAAACTTTAAACTGTTATGTTTAGCCAAATCTAAAATAAATGAATCAATATTTTTATTGACTTGATGAATTTCATTATCAATAATATTAATATCATCTTCTAATATAATTTTGAGAACTTCTTCTTTATTATAATATTCTTCAACAGTATGATAAGGCTGATAAATAAATGAATTATTAACTTTTGGAATTTTTACATTTTCTAATATTTTTCCATTTGCCATATCTTTATTTTCATAAATGTCTAATAATAAATCCATAACATCTTTGAAATAGCTCTCAAATGACTTATTTTCATTAAATTTCAAAAGTAAAGGATGTGTACTAACAAACATACCAATATTATTCAATAATGAATTATAATTTCTATCATTATTATGTAATGATGTATAAACACTTGTTTGACCACTATATTTACTTAAAAGGTATCCATATATAGTAAAAAAGAATGATGTTTTAGTAATTCCCTTATCTTTAATATAATTGTCAATTGATGATGAAGCATCTTTGGAAATCGTTCTCCAAATAATATTATATTTTGAATTCTCTTGAATAGAAATATTTTCAAGCATCGCTTCTTTATTAGTTGCTGTTTTATTCGTATTTAAACTTCCATTTAGATGTATTAAATTAAATTCTTCATTTTCAAACATATCCTTATAAAATTTGATTTCATCTTTAATTTGGCCATCATTCATCATATTTTTAATAGCAATGGCATAATCTCCGTATTGAATTTCATTATTTATAAGTTCATTTTCTTCCTTATTATAATATAGTGAATTAATACTTTTCAAAAATATTTCAGTCGAATAACCATCAAAGACAATATGATGAATATCTAATAATAAATATTTATTTGAGATAAATCCAACACGAATCAAAGGACCGCTTCTTAAATTAAATGGTCTGATAAATTTTTTAGCATTTTCAAAATTATATTCTTCAAATTTAAAATCAAATTCATCATTAATTACTCCATAAATTTCAGACTTACCATTAATTACTTTGGTAATAAATTTGCTACGCAATACCGTTTGCTTATCAATGATATACAATATTATTCTTTTTAATTTTTCAATATCGATATCATTTCTTATTTTATAGACACTTGGGATATTATAAATTGTACTATTTTCATCTTTCATACTTTCAACATAAATATCCGTTTGTTGTGCGGTAATTGGATATTCTTTTTCATTATAACTGTGAATAATATTCATGTTATTATTTCTTTTATTACTATTAATTAAATTATCAATTATTTTTCCTAAAGACTTAATTGTTGAATTATTTATTACTTCCTTCATACTAATAGTAACGAAAAATTCTTTTTTAATTTCATAAATAATTCTAATACCATTAATACTATCACCTCCCAATTCAAAGAAATCTGAGGTTCTACCTATCCTACTTTCATCGATGTTTAGAATATTTCCATAAATTTTACATAATACAGTTTCAGTTTTAGTTTCTGGTTTTACATATATATCAATAATTAAATCTTCATTAGTTGGATCTGGAAGTAGCTTTCTATTAATCTTTCCATTATTATTGATTGGAAATTCATTCATCTGTATTAAATAGGTTGGAATCATATAGGTCGGAAGTTTAGTCTTAAGAAAACTTCTTATCTTAGATTTATTAATTTCCTTTCCATTTGAGCAAATATAATATCCAACTAAGCATTTTTCACCACTAAAATCCACTTTATCTAAGACTAAACATGATTCAATTGAGTCTACTTCTCTCATAACTTCTTCAATTTCTCCTAATTCAATTCTTTGACCATGAATCTTAACTTGAAAATCAATTCTTCCCATGCATATAATTTCACCTTCTTCAGTCCATTTTCCAAGATCTCCTGTTCTGTAAATTGTTGTATCGTTTTCATGATTTGAGTTATAATCAAATAAATTACTAACAAACTTTTCTTTAGTTAAATCTTCTCTATTAAGATAACCTTTTCCTACACCTCTTCCTCCAATACATATTTCTCCTTCAACACCAATAGGAACTAATTTCATATACTTATCAACGATATAAATTTTATAGTTATCCAAAGGTTTACCAATAGTAATAGAATTACTTTTTGATAACTCGTCAATTTCAGTCATTGTACAAATTACTGTTCCTTCCGTTGGACCATATTCATTAAATAGTTTGGCATTCGTTAATTTTCTTAATTCCACTAAAATATTTTTTGTAATTAACTCTCCTCCAAATCTTATAATTTTAACATTTCTAAGTGATACTTTAAATTCATCATATTTAATATAATTAGCAATTTTTGATGGGGTAGAAACTATAAAATCAACATTATTTTCAATAATTAATTTCGATAATAAAAGAGGGTTATTAAATTCTATATCATTACATAATACAACACATTTTTTATTATATAATGGATAAACCAATTCACTTAAAGACATATCAAAAGTAAATTTGGTAAAAGCAAGGACATTATTAAATGAATTACCAGTTGTCAAACTAGTATCTTTAAATGGGTGTTTATGCAAGCAATAATTTAATAAATTTTTATGAATAATAATAGTTCCCTTTGGTTTACCAGTAGTACCTGATGTAAATAATATATAACAAATATCATCTTTTTCATTAATATTTGGAATATAATGAATATTTCTTCTATAATTGAATTTATCTAAATCAATAATAACATATTTATCTTGAAGGAACTCTAAAGCATTATTCATATTATTATTATTATATTTCAATATTAATTTTGGTTTAACTTCATTAACCATATACGAAATTCTATCTTCTGGGAATTCTGGATCAATTGGAAGGAAGGCTCCACCAGCTTTAGAAATAGCTATCATAGCAACAATATAATTATAGGATCTTTCACTAATAATCGGAACGATATCATTTCTTCCAATGCCTTGCTCCCTTAAATACCATCCTAATGAATTACTCATTTCATCTAATTCTCTATAACTAATTTTCTTTTCATTGAATATAACAGCACATTTATCTGGATTAAGAATTGCATTTTGATGGATTTCTTCATGATATAACCTTTCATTTTTTGTAGCAGTTTCAGTTGCATTAAAATCAGTTACAATTTTATTAATAACATCTGGCTTTAAATAAGAAATTTCACTAATTTTATCTGAAAATTGATGAATATTTCCTAATATTTCAAATAAACTATCAACAATACTGTTTATGATACTTGAATCATATTTGTTGCTATTATATACAATTGAAATATCATAAAAGTCTTTATGTTCATCAATACTGCACGTAATGTCGAAGATTAAATTATTATTATTAAATAATCTCTCTATTTTATTTTTATTTATTTCTAAATTATTAAAGTAGTCCTTATTATTTTTGAATAATTCTTCAACCGTAATAATTTCTATGACACTTTCAGTATTATCATTATACATTTCTAATGAAGAATAAGGTTGATAAATAAAGGAATTGTTAACATTAGGAATTTTTACATTTTTCATTATTTCGGTTAATGAAATTGTTTGATTTTCGTAAACTTTCATTAATAAGCCCATATTTTGTTTCATATAGAAATCTAATGTGACATTTTCATCGTATCCTAATAATACTGGATGTGTACTAACAAACATACCAACCATATCCAATAAATATTTATTATTTCTGTTAGCATCCATAATTGAGGTGTAAATATTGGATTGGCCACTATATTTACTCAATATATAGGTATAAATTGTAAGAAAGAACGTAGTTTTGGAAATACCCATTTTTTTAACATAATTATCGATTAACATGGATGTTTCCTTTGGAATTTGTCTTTGATATATTTTAGATTGGCTTTTATCTAAATTTTCATCATTATTGTTACTACTTTTATTATTGCAACTCTCTGGTAATACTAATAAACTGTAATCCTCTGATCCAAGCATATTTTGATAAAATTCTATTGTTTCTTTAAAGTCCCCATTCTTTATTCTTTCACTTGTATAAATCGCATAATCACTAAATTCAATTGAATCAGAAATATTGTTATCACTTCCATTATCATTGCATAACCTATTTAATTGATTCATAAATACCTCGATAGAAAAACCATCAAAAACCATATGATGAATATCTAATAATAAGAACTTATTAGAAATAAAACCGACACGAATGAGTGGTCCCTCAGTCAAATTAAATGGCCTTACAAATTGATCAAGAGTTTCGAAAGAATATTCTTCAAATGGAATATCAATATTTTCATCAATTGTACCATAAACTTCCAAATTATTGTCTATTTCTTCACTTGTAAATTTACTTTTTAAAACCGAATTATGATCAATAAATTTCAATATATTCATTTTTAATTTTTTCAAATCAATTCCTTCCTTTAATTTAAATATGTTTGAGATATTATAGCCAGTGCTATTTTCATTCTTAATACAATCCAAATATACACCCATTTGTTGAGAAGTAATTGGATAATTGAGTTTATGATATTTAGGAATAGTCTCTACTTTTTTAATATTGTTATTAATTATCTCATCAATATAATTACTAAAAGACTCAACTGTAGAATATTTTATTAAATCTTTGGTATTAACTTGAATTGCAAATTCTTTTTGAATTTCCGATATAATTTTAATTGCCTTAACACTATCACCACCTAATTCAATGAATTTAGATACTCTACCAATCTTGTTTTGATCAATGTTAAGTACTTTACTAAAAATGTTACTAATTTTTATTTCAGTTCCGGTTACTAATGGAACATATCTTGAAATTAAAATATCATCTAAGGATGGATCAGGGAATGCTCTTCTATTAAGTTTACCATTAGAATTAACGATTAAGGCATCAAGTTTAACAAAATAGTTGGGAACCATATAGGATGGTAATACCTTACTTAAATTGTTTCTGAAATCATTAATAGAAATATTAAAATCACTAACATAATATCCGACAAGACAATCATCTCCATTAATGCATTTCTTTATAGCAGCTGCTAATTTAACTCCAGGAACCTTTTTCAACGAATTTTCTACTTCTTCTAATTCAATACGACGACCCCTAATTTTAATTTGGTTATCCTTTCTATCAGCATATTCGATTTCTCCATCTATATTCCATTTAGCCATATCCCCAGTTTTAAATAATATTTTGTTGTACTTATCATAATCATTAGCGTATGGATTTAAAATGAATGATTCTTTATTTTTCTTTTCAGAGTTAATATAACCATTGGAGACACCCACACCAGAAATACAAAGCTCACCTTCGAACCCCACAGGGCATAATTGATTATGAGAATCCAATATAAAGGCATTCATATTATACATAGTATTTCCAACAATATTACTTACTTCATATATTGAAGTTTTTAATGAAATAAGTAAACATTCTGTTGAACCTAATAAAACATTAGGTTGTATTTGTTCTTTATGATCATTAATATATTTTCTTGATAACTTAGAAAGATTGTTAAATGACTCACCTAGAAAAATAACATTTTTTAATTCATCTAAATAATTAAGACCAATTCTTTCATTAACACCCACTAAAAAATTAAAGTAAGAAGGTGTTGTAAATATATTTCTAATATGAGTTTTAGAAATTATTGATAAAATATAAGCTATATCCGTTCTTTTTTCATCTGAGATTAAGTATAATTCTGAAACCGATATCATATTATAAAATATTTCTAGCATAAATGCCACAAATCCAATGGAAGCCACTGAGATACTTTTATCTAATGTATAAGGTGTAATATCATAAAGATATTTAATAACATTCATAATTGATTTATGTTTTGTGAATACACCCTTTGGTTTTCCAGTAGAACCAGAAGTAAAGAAAATAAAAGCATTATCATCAGGTCTGGAAATATTTTCAACTTCTTTACGATTACAATCATAGTTAAAAGAATTTAATGACATAAATTCAACTCCTATTTCATCATAATAATTGGTGTTGATTTTCATTTTCTCCACAATTTCTGCATCATAAAATATCATTAAACAATTAATTTCTTTTAATAACGATAACATACGTTCAGGCGGATTAGCAGTAGGATCAACTAAAAAGCATGTAGCACCAGATTTTAATATACCAATCATAGTAACGACTAATTGCCAATTCTTTTTGGAAATAATTGGAATTACTAAATCGTTAGGTCTAACCTCTAATTGATTAATTTTTTCTCTTAAATAATTAGCAACAGAATTTGATTTTTCATTAACTTCTTTGTACGATAAAGAAGTATCACCATCATGAATATAGCAATGTAATGGATAGTTATTGGCAACAGACAAAATAAATTCATTCAAGGAATATTTTTCAAAAGGAAAGTCTCCTTCTAAAATAGCTTGCTTATATCTTAATTTACTTTCTCCAAAATAATTTTTACTGTTTAAATAACATTTTTCTCCGGTAAAGTCCTTAAAATTAAATGATCTAAGTAAGTTCTTCTCTGAAGGCGAAATAATACTTAATTCATTCAAAGATAAAGTGTGACTTTCATCAATTTCAATATTCTGATGAATAAAGAAAATAATTCTTTCAATAATTAAACTTAATTCCTTACTTGAAATCAATTCTTCTTTATACAAAATTTCAAATCTTCTTTCAATAGGATTGAAATTAAGTACAAATTCTAAATTAATTTCTTGTAAATAAGAAATTAATCTTTCATCTAGTTCGATACAAGAATAACCAGTATTAAGAACATTTTCTTCATAATTAAATGTTTCTTTAAAATCATTTTTAAAGGTGGCAATATCATAATTATTTTCTTCCATATCTTTAATAATTTTTTTGGCAATATCAATTACCGTATCCGAGGTACTTATATCAAGCATTAAAACATTTGCATAAAATAACTTAGTACTATCCTCAATTTTTTGATTAATTACAGCCAAGGTAGTTAAACCATTAATAGAATTAATGATTGTAAGATATTCTAATAAATTGGATTGAATAAATAAATCCAATGAAATGTTTTTCTTTTCACAAAAGCATTCAACTTTTTCTAAAAAGCTCGATGAAATGGAATAATTAAAAATTTTTAATAAAAAACTTTTATTTTCCAAGTGGTTATTACTAATATTAGGTTTTATAGAACATACTTCAGGTTCTTCCGTAATATTTTTTAAATTAAATAAATTAGATTTCATTTTTCTTAAAAAATATATGCTTTTCAAAAGAACAAAAATATAAATTTAAATATTATAATTCTTTAAAAACTTATAATTATTTTATTAGTCCTTGAAAATAAATATATATTCTTATAACTTTTAAAATTTAAAGAATTAAAAAAAAAAAAAAAAAAAAAAAAAAAAAAAAAAAAAAAAAACCTTTTTATATGTATGTATGTATGTAATGTATATATGTGTGTATATGTGTGTATGTATGTATTAATATATATAAATTTTAAGTATATTTAAAAATAATCCATGAAAATTATTAATTCTAATAGTATATAAATATATTATAGTATTAATGATAACTTATTATTGTATATTAAGACTATAATTACTAATTTTAAAAATAATAATAATGATAATAATAATAATAATAATAATAATAATAAAATATAAATAAAAAAGTATTTAATATTATTCTGATAATAGCTATTAGTTTTTAAAAATTATTCTATTAATATAATTATATTCTGCTAATATATTATAATTCATTCAGAATAATATTTACTATATAATATAATAACATATTTTATGATAATATGAGTTAGTCTTATATAAAAGTAATGATAAAAGCCTAATTAAAATTAATTATTTATGTAATTAAAAATATAGTTATTCTAAATATAATATAAATAAAAATATAGTTATGCTAAATATAATATAAATATAATAGAATAATGCATTCAATAAAACAATAATTAATATTACTTATATTCATATATATCTTATTATTTTATATAAAATATATATAACATTTTTCTTCATAAAATAAAAGTTTTTTTTCTGTAAAATAATATATATATACATATATACATATATATAATTTTATTACATATTTTATGTATGTATTTTATTTCTGTTAATATTATATAATTTACTAATTAATAAAGTTTTGTTATTTATGTATTATTGTATTATTTTATAATCATATATTATTATTTAATTATTAATAAAGTACAGATTATATAGTTAGTATAATGTTACATATATTTTAAATTAAATAAAAATATATGAAAGTAATAATTTTTTTTTTGGATTTAATTGAAAATGTTTTACTAAAATCTAATTGGTTCATCTTCATCATAATTCATTTGTTTATTTTCTAAAAAATAACTACAATTTAATAATTAATAAAGTTTTTCTTTGTATTTCATTTTCTATTTGTATGATATTTTCTAATTTATAAAATTTTTCAGTTTGCACTTTATTTTTTAACTATATATTATTAATTATTCTTCCTTCGATAATGGTTCAAAAGATCACTGATAAAAAGCACTTCATATAAAATATCGTATAGAGAATATCTTTTGCATTAGTCTGACATGGTATTGCAATGAATCTAATGAAAATCTGATACGCTTAGAGGAGAGACTTGAGGCTCTATTGTCCTCTCATTAATCTCAGTCTAAAAAAAATATTATATTATTACTTTATCAGTAATAAAATAAAATAATATAATATAATATAATATAATATAATATAATATTAAATAATATAATATATATAATAAAATAGAATTAAAATAGTTTAATATAAAATTAAATAATTTAAAATTAATTAAAGGTATATAGATCTCTCTTTTCATAATAAATATCAAATAAATAATTTTTTGGAATTTCTAAAAAAGTAAATAAAACATGAAGGGAAAAATTTTTTTTTAGGTAATTACCATCAATACTAATTAAAAATGATTTATTAAAAATTTATTTTATAATAATCATTTTTCCATTAAATTGTTCTTTTAATATAAACAAAATTTATACACAAAATATAATATTAATTAATTAGATAAATTTTTGTAGTAATTTAATTTATTAAATAAATAAAATTTTTTTAAAATGAAATCTTATTCATAAATAAAAAAAAAAAATCTTTTAAAAAAGATATAATAAAATAAATAGAATAAAATTCAAAGAAATCTTTTTGTTACATGTAAGAACCACTAAAAATATAAATTAAAAATGATTCATATAAATTTTATTGGTTCATTTTTATCAAAATTATTATATCATTATTCCGCTAAATAGTTTTTTAATCATAAACAAAATAAAACAAAATAATTATTATTCATTAATAAAAAATTTTTTTAAAATATAATCTTATAATACGAAATTAGTTTTTTATTTTCTAAAATTTATTAATAAAAAAAATTTTTTTTAAATAAAATCTTATTCATTAATAAATCTTTTTTTTTTTAAAACAAAAAAAAAAAAAAAAAAGTTGATATAATAAAATAAGATAGAATACAAAAGAAATCTTTTTGTAATACGTACCAACATTAATTAAAAATGATTCATTTAAAATTTTATTGGTTCATTTTTATCAAAATTATTATATCATTATTCCGCTAAATAGTTTTTTAATCATAAACAAAATAATTATAAACAAAATCCATTAATTATATAAGATAAACTTTTTTATGATACAATTTATTTTATTAAATAAATATTTTTTTAAAAAAACAACTTTTATTCATTAATAAAAAAACTTTTTTTTTTAAAAAAAAATTTTTCAATAATAAATATTGTAATATTGACTAATTTTATTTTTATATTTTTCATAATATTTAGAAAATAAGGAAAGATGTAATTATTATTCTCTAATATTCTTACTATTATTTCTACATTTTTGAAATTATAATTAATACTATTTTATAATTTAAGTCTTCTATTTAATATAAAAAAATAACTTTATAATATACAATAACTTTATTAGAATTCAATATATTCTGCTTAAATAAATCTATATATATTTTAATAATTTATATTTCTTACATGTAAAATGTTAATTTGTATCATATTTACATAATATAATAATTTATATAATATTTATATATAAAAAAAAAAAATAACAAAAATAATTTTTTCTTTATTACAATAAATATTAACGTATGATTAAGTTTTTTTTTTTCAATCTTAAAATATATCTTTATAATAGAAGTATAAATTAATAGCTTTTTTTTTTTTGTTTTTTTTTTGAAAAAATTTATTATAATCAAATCATATCAATTATAATAATGTATGTTTTAAGTTGGAATTATATTTCTTGTCACTTTTTTTTAAAAAAAAAAAAATATATATATATATATATATATAATAAAAGAAAAGAAAAGAAAAAAATAAAAGAACAAAAAAATATCAAAATATCACTTATTATCATATAATGTTTAAAATATTAATAAATAGGATACAGAAAATTGGGATTAATAAAGAAAATGCAGATCTTTTACACCATCCTTCAAAATTTTTAAATAAACGACTATTATGAATATCAAATATAATAATAATAATAATAAAATAAATAGAAAAAACGAATGTTCTTTTTTTTTTTTGTTTGTTTGTTTGTTTTTGTTTTTGTTTTATTTTTTTTTTTTTATTATTATTAATATGTTACTTTTTATAACTTAATTATTTATTAAACTTATTAGATAAATTAGATAAATCGAAAAGAGGCTTTTTTTGTAATAAATAATTGGATTTTAAAATACTCAAGACTTAAACTAATATTATTATAATTTTATTATTTATAATTATAATTTATTTATAAAACATAAACTATAAAATTATAGAGTTATATATAAAAAAGGTTAAATAACGAATAGTATATAATAAAACTGGGATTAATAAAGAAAATACAGAGATTTTACATCGTCCTTCAAAATTTTTAAATAAATGACTATTATGAATATCAATTATAATAATAATAATAATAATAATAATAATAATATTAATAATAATAATAATAATAATAAATAGAAAAAACGGATGTTCTTTTTTTTTTTTTTTATTTTTTGTTTGTTTGTTTGTTTGTTTGTTTTTGTTCTTTTTTTTTTTTTTTTTTTTTTTTTTTTTTTTTTTTTTTTTTTTTATTATTATTATTAATATTTTAACTTTGTATTGTCTTTTATTTTACTTGTTATAACTTAATTATTTATTAAACTTATTAGATAAATTAGATAAATCGAAAAGAGGCTTTTTTTGTAATAAATAATTAGATTTTAAAATACTCAAGACTTATATATAATAAAATTATAATAATATTAGTTTAATTATAATTTACTTATAAAATATAAACTATAAAATTATAGAGTTATATATAAAAAAAGTTAAATAACGAATAGTATATAATAAAACTGAGATTAATAAAGAAAATACAGAGATTTTACACCATCCTTCAAAATTTTTAAATAAATGACTATAATGAATATCAAATATAATAATAATAATAGTAATAATAATAATAAATAGGAAAAAAATATAATATATTTTTTTTTTTTTTTTTTTTTTTTTTTATTATTATTATTAATATTTTAACTTTGCATTATCTATTTTTTTACTTGATACAACTTAATTATTAAACTTATTTCCTAAATTAGATAAGTCGAAAAGAGGCTTTTTTTGTAATAAATAATTGGATTTTAAAATACTCAAGACTTAAACTAATATTATTATAATTTTATATTAAAATTTTATTATATATGATTATATCACATTTATACAATATAAACCTTTAAACTATAAGTCTATATTGTAATTTTATTATATATTGTTATAATTCAATTATAAAAATAAAAATTATAATACTATCTACATGACAAATGAAGTATACAATACTTTTCGAATTATGAAATATTATAAAATACTTTATTTATAATTATTTATTTATATTTATTATATTAATAAATTTAAACTACTTATACAAAACATAATTATGAGTTATACGACTAATAAAAATAAGATTGACCTACATAATTTATATTATTACAATTTATATATCATAAATATATTAATATACATTATTATTTAAGTTACTCTGTTAACAGCACGTACTATTACTATTTTTACATTGTAGTACATTTATATATACAAAAATATTCTAAATTATGATTTTACTAAATGTTATAATTAACTTTTATATTGTAAACTTAAAAATTATAAGCATATTGAACTTTTTTTTAAATGCAATTATTTTATTTTCTATTTTGCCATATAAAAAAAAAATTTTTTTTCAATAATATTTAATTAGCAAAGTAAAAAACTTTTTTCAATAGCATTTAATTAGTTATATAAATATACTTTATTTCTTCTTTTTGCTTTTTTTTTTTAAAAAAAAAAAAAAAAAAAAAAATTAAAATATAAAAAAAAGTAAATAAAGAAATATTATTGTTAATTTTTTTTTTTAAAAAAAATATATATATATATTGATTTAATAAAAATAAATATATATGTATATATTTATAAATAAAATATAATATATCATTAAATTATAAAATAATAAAAGTAGTTAGAGTAAATAAATAATTAAATAAAAAAGAAATCAAATCGAAAATGACTGAACGTTCTACTTTGAGATTAATAATAAGTGATTGGGTGATATTAATATTAACTTTGGCATTAAGTTTGTTAATTTGTCTTTTTAAAAAAATCGATTTAACTTTTGACCTCAATGAATTATCTATTAGAAATTCATTCAAAGGTGATTCCATATCGGAATCCCTATTAACTGTAAATAAATAACATACTTTATATGTAATTATATAATATTAAGAAAATAGTAAATTTTCATATTAACAAATGTATTGTTTTTTTTTTTTTTATATATATTTTTTATAATAAAGGAGATTAGCTTAGGTTCTGTTTTTGTTGTTATTACAGGTTTTCAATTTATTAAAAAAAGAATGAAGTTTGATTATCATCAAGCACTTATGGGTATGTTTAAATTTATTTTTAATATATATATATATATTTTTACGTAAATAAGTATAATAAAAAAATTATCATTTTTTCTAATAAGTGAAATTTTTGTATTTCTATAAAATTAATTTAAGTATAAATATTAATTGTATTTCTACATTTTTATTACATAGGTATTTTATTTTCTTTTTCGTTCTCATCTTTAATAGTTTCAATTTTAAAGGTAATAATTTTTTTTAAGGAACTAATGGCATATTTCATATTTTATTTTTATTTTATTTTATTTTATTTTTTATTTATATATAAAAAATATTATTATTAGGTAAAAAAAAAAATAAAAATAAAGTTATTTAAACATACAGAATTTTATTTTTATATTAATATTTAAAATTATTTAAACATACAGAATTTTTATTTTTATATTAATATTTAAAATTATAAGACTTTTATAGGAAGATTAAGACCTGATTTTATTGATGTATGCCAGCCTAATGCAACAATAGTAGAACAACAATTCCAAATGTATAATGACACAAATAACCCAAATTATAGTCTTAGAACTGTATTTGATACTTCTGTTTGTACTGCTGATGTGAGTCTTATTTATAATGGAACGGAAAGTTTTCCTTCTTCTCATTCACAAAGTAAAGAAAGTATTTTATTATAATACATTAATATAAAAATAAATTTATTAATTTTAGAAGTGGATATATTAATATGTTCACTTAATAAAAATAATTTTAATATTATTAACATAAAGTTATTATTATTATAAAAATTATTTTAATGCTTTAATATGAAAATAAAATTGTTAATTGAAAAATAAATATATACATAATATTCATATATTCATATAAAAAAAAAAAAAAAAAAAAAAAAGTTTAATAATAATATATATATATATATATTTTATTATTTATTGTTACATATAAATTTTATACTTTCAATAATTTTAACTACAAAATTGATAATCTAAAATTCTATATATAATTTACTAAATCAACTATTTCATTCTTATTTAATTATATTTATATTAATTATATAATAGAAGTTTTTTCTCTCATGACATACTTAACGCTTTATATTGCTGGACAAGTTCATTTATTAGATAATAGATGTTGTTTATGGAAATGGTTTGTTTCTAGTGTTCCAATTTTCTATGCAACTTTTGTTGCTGTGAGTAGAATATCTGATCATCGTCATCATCCTTCGGATGTTGCTGTTGGAAGTTTTATTGGCATAGTAGTTTCTATAATGGTTTATTACTTTTATTATCCAAGTCTCAAAAGCCCGAATTGTGATATACCTTATCAAGATCGTAAAAATAAACCCGAAAGAAAAATAAGTAATAATCATTGTCCACAATATGTTTAAAATAAACATTAAACTTAAATAAGCGATCGGATTAAAATAAAGCAAAAATTAGTAAATTACAATAAAAAGTAAAATAAATTAAAATAAAAGAAGTTAAAAAAAATAAATAAATAAAATTAGAATAAAGCATGCAATACAAGATGCAAAAATTAAAAAAATAAAAAATAAAAAAAAAAATAAAAAAAATAAAAAAAAATAAAAATAAAAAAATAAAAAAATAAAAAATATATATATATATACAATTAAAAATAAAATTAAAAATTAAAAATAGGATGATAATTAAAAAGATATTTCAATAATAATAATAATAATTTTTATTATTATTTTGATGTCTTCTAAAGTAAAATTAAATAATAAAATGTATATGAATTATTTATAAATATTTAAATTATTTAAAAATATATTATAAATAAAAAGAAATATTTTTAAAAAAAAAAAAAAAAAAAAAAAAAAATAATATATTCTTTTTAGTATTTTTTTTTTTAATTAAAAATAAATTGTTTTGTATTTATCTTATATTACTTTTTCATAATAATAAACTAAAGTTCATCTGTATGGTTTTATTCTTAAAATATATTAACTAAATAAATTTTTATAATTAAAATCAATATTAAATTTTTAATAACTTAAAGTATTATTAGGTTTTGTCATTAATATTATTAATTATATTAATTCCATTATAATATTATTTTATTAAAATCATTTAAAAAAAATATTATTCTATAATAAAAGACAGTTCAAATTTAGTCTCTAGTAAAAGGAAAATACTTTATTGATGATAATGGCAAATAAACAATAAATGATAATAAAAAAAAAATTTCTAAATAATTCAAAATAAAAAAATTCAAAAACAAAAAATATTCTATCGAAATATATACAATAACAATAATATATATTACATAATTTATTATTTATATATTCTAATATATTACTATATTTATATTATTAATATAATTTATTATATATATTATATAATACAGTGTTTAAGTATTCCAATATATTACTATATTATATTATATTATATTATTAATATAATATAATATATTACATAATACATTATTTATATATTTTATATAATAAATTATTAAATAAATTATTAAAATGGATAATATAAAATATATAAACATTAAATATTATATATTTAATATATATTTTTTGTATTTTCATATAAAAAAATATTTGTTAACTTATTTATTTATTATTTTTTTTAATATTATATAGGTTAGAATTATAATATATTTATATTTTTTAATATTATATAGGTTAGAATTATATTGACATAATAAATATATATTTTATAATATTATGAAGGTTAGAACTATATATTATGATTATATATATATTATTAGTTTAATATTATATAGGTTAGAATTATTTAAAAATTATATATTTAATATATTTATATTTTTATATATTAAAATTATTTTTTTAGAACTTTATTCATACTTATTTTTATTATTTTTAATGATTTTTTAACCATCTTTTTTTTTTTTTTTTTCGTAACTACTAATTACGTTAATAATTAAAAAAAGTTTATTTTTATTTTTATTATTTTTTAGTTATTTTTGAACTTTTTTTTTTTTTATTTTTTTTTTTTAAATATTAACTACTTAATAAAAGTTTATTTTATTTTATTTTTTTTTTTTTTTTTTTTTTAAGTATTAACTACTTAATAAAAGTTTATTTTTATTTATATTACTTTTATTTTCCCTCTCTCTTTTTTTTTTTTTTTTTTTTTTTTTTTTTTTTTTTTTTATATATATATATATATATATATAATAATTTTCTTCTCTCTTTTTTTTTTTTATTTATATGTATATTAATTTTCTTGACAGTAAGGTTGAATACCACACCATTGATGTTTTTCATATCCCCATAAACCATCCAAATCACTTTCATAAATTTTACATCCATTACAACAAGGGTAACCTAATTTTTTGGACCAACAAGTTTCATTAGATAATTTAGTATAAGGGGTTAATCCACACCATTCCTTTTTTGCAAAATCATAACCCCAATCACCGTATTCATCATGATCATAGACGATAGTAATAGTAGTAGGACAACAAATATAACCTAATAATTCTGCCATACAATTATATATTGGATCAGCTGGTATTTCAGTTGGATTTTCTACACTAATAATAGTAGAAATTGTAGTAGAAGTAGCGGTAGTTGGTAATGATGTTAAATATACTTGTTGATTTGATGAAGCAAAGATACCATCATATTCTACTTTTTTATCAACATCATAAGTATAATTTTCGTCAAGATATTTGGCATCACATTCCATATTATAAGTTTTACATACACTTCTGTATCTTTCAAGAATCCAGTATTTTATACCATAAGTTCTGTAACCAAATAAGGATTCAACAGTAGTATATTCAGAATTTGCTTCAAATTCTTCTAAAGTATAGTCCTTATGATTTCTATTATGTTGACCAGGATAGTTACCATTAGCATCTTGTGTTTTTTCTAATTGAACATAAGGTTTAATTAATTCTTTTAAGTTATCGAGATGAGAGAAGAGAATTTTAGGATTAAACACTTTTTCAACAATATTTTTAAGAATAGTTTCAAAACGAGTAGGATCCTTTAAAATTAAGATATCAACTAAATGAGAAGGTACAACCCAATTGTCAAATGATATTGATGGATAGTCTAAAATATATTTTTTCATAATATTTAGTTTATCTGTAATAATGACTTTTAAATTCTTTGAACGTTCTATATTATCACCGAAAGATGAATCAAAATCATATTCAAAAAATTTCCATTTATCATTTTGTGGTTTGTACATATAATAATTATTTCCAGTAATTAAGAAATGATCCCATGCTCCAGTTAAATATTCAATAGCTACTTGAGATAAAAATAAATCAATATCAAAAATATTTTCAATATCAGCTGCTGTTTGTGCATTATCTAATGTTTCTAATAGTTCTTTCCATTGGCTGGTATCTGAAACTTCATCTTTATCATTATTACAAGTACCTTCTATTTGAGCTGTTAAATAATTATTAGCATAACCACATTTATATAATGATGATGTATTGGCTTCATTGTAGTTATATTTAATCCATGAAGATTTATAAATATCTAATAAAATATATAACCCCATATATTCATCATTAATATATAAAGAAACATAATTTGCTGAGATAGATGGAATTCCTAAACGATTAGTAATATCGCAATATAATTTTGTTCTTAAGAAAGTAGGTTCATTGTAATCGGCACGAAGTCTTAAATCTTTACGTCCGTATAGGTTATCACCATGAATCTTAATATTGTATGCCACTTTATTAAATGTACGTGATGATTTTCCACCTAAAGAAAATGTAACATTATTAAAATTACTTTTTTCTCTATTTTTTTTTTTTTTTTTTTTTATTTAAAAAAAAAAATTAAGTTTATTCATTGAAGAAAAAAATAATTTAATAAAAAAAAATTTTTATTTTTATTAATATATATATATATAATAATTTAATAATTTAGAATTTAACTTTTAAACATATTTTAATATAATCAATAACAATTCGTAATTTAATTCATAAACATATTTTAATTTATTAAATTATTAAATAATTAAAATTTTAAATATAGTTTAATATAATAAAGAATAATTTAATTTATAAGCATGTTTTAATATTAATTATTTAGTAATACATACTTATTAATTTCGAATGACATATCAGCATTATTAATTTTATATTCAACAAAATTATCAGAATGATTAAGTAGTGATAATAATTGAGGAGGGATTTCACGAATATTCACTTTAGTCATATCTAAATTAGATAAAAATTGATTTATATTGGTCATATCAATAGCAGATTTTGGTAAATCATCACTTCTACTATTGTTTCTGAGTCCATCATAATAATTTTTTATTTCATTGATATCAATATTAGAAAAACCATTTTCATCAATTTTTAAATCAGATAATAATTCAGGTAAATTATTATATCCAGGAAAAAGCGTTTTAAAATTTATTCCCTTAATGAGTGAAATAGTGGCAAAATCTGATGTTTGAAGTTTATCTAAGTATTCAGAATAAGTATATTTATATTTTTCAACTTGTAATTTTTTTGAAACATATTTTAATTCGGTCAATTTATCATCAGGAATAGTTATTCTTAAAGTTGCCACCTGATTATCTGTCAATTCGAAGAGTTTAGCACGGTTGCCTTGATTAATAAAAGTGGTTACGGCTACAACACTATAAACTAATAATAATGATAAAAATAATAAAACATAAGCAAATACAAATAAATAAACAAACAAATAAGTAAAAAAAAAAAAAAAAAAGAATAACAATATTTCATAAATTAATATTTTTAATAAATTTATATATACAAGTTTAATATAATAAAAAAAAAATTAATATTACCAAATAATGAACAATAAACGACTTTAAATAACATTTTCAATAATATTTATTACTTAAATACTGAAAGAACTGATATTGTAAATTAAATATTTTATTTTTGTAAAAGAAATTTTCTATTTTAGTAATTTTTCTTTTTATTTTTTATTTACTTTTATTTTCTTTTATTTTTTCTTTTCTTTTATTTTTTTACTTCATTTATTTTATTTTATTATATTTTACTTTATTTTTTATTTTATTTTATGATTTAATAATTATAAGGAGTATATTTTTATTTTTATATATGTTCAAATATTTATGAAAAAAGGAATTTAATTTTTCATAACTGTTATTTAATATACTCCAGTTACATTCTATTCTATTTATAATAAATAAAATAAATTATAATAATATAATTAATAATTATTGGAATTATTACTATTAATTTTATTAATTATATTTTTTGATAATATTCCTTCTTTTTGATGTTATGTAAAAGAAGTTTTTATTCTATAATCTACTAATATAATAAATAATTTAATTTACTAATATAATATATAATAATATATAATAAATAATGCATTTTATAATTTATAAATATAATATAATATATAATAAATATAAGTGTATTTTATAGCTTACTAATATAATATATAATAAATAATGTATTTTATAACTTAACTAATATTATATAATAAATAATATATTATTCTATTGATAATTTTGTAATTATATTATTTAATTATATCTATTATTTTATATATTTCATATTTATATAAAGTATAAATTTAAAAATTAAAAATAATATACTACATATATATTTATATCTAATGATTGTTTAATAGGTGATATAAAATATAAATAAAAATCTTAAGAAATATAAAAATTAATTATGTATAAAACCATAAATATAAGTAATTATGTATAGCAAAATATATTTTTGTTCTTGATATGTTTTAATAAGTTTATCATAAAATCACAATTTATAATAAAAATATGAAATTTATTAATTACATTTGTTCTATTATTTATATATATATATATATATATATTTTTTTTTTTTTTTTTTTTTTTCCTTATATTCTATTAAATAATTTTTTTTATATTTAATTGATATTATATATTTTATAGCACTTTTAATTAATGATATTAAATTTACATTTATTTAATTTAATGATTATTATAAAATGATTATTATAAATAAAAAAAGACTATTATAAATAAAAAAAGATTATTATAAAAAAGAAATTAATAGCAAATTGTTAAGAACTTTAGAGTATAAAGCAATCAGTATAGTTATTAAATAATATAATGTAAATAAAGATTTAAAACAAAAAAAATTATATAATTTGTCCAAAATGTATTCAATGAATAGAGTTAAATTACAGGTTATTTTTATTTATTATTAGACTGTAATCTATATATATATATATATATATTGCAATAACTAAACTAATCTATTTTTATATTGAAATCTGCATTTTTTTTTTTTTTTTTGTTTTGTTTTATTTTGTTTTATTTATATTATGTAAACTCAATTTTGTTACTAAATTGAAATAAGTATATTATTTGATTATAATATATATTGCCTCTAATAATAACTCTAATTTTTATATATTATATATTGATAAATCACAATAAATAACTAAATAGATTTACTTTTTCCATTTTTTAAAAAAAATAGATGATCCATTTTTATTCGTAAAATAAAAAATTTAAAAAAAAAAAAGCTTTATTAAAAAATTTTCTTTATTACATTATTGGATGATGACTTGTATAATTCATGATGATAAAAAATATTAAATAAAAAACTCTAATTAATATAAAAAATTATTATGAATCAATACGGTGATATAGGATGAATTTGAATGTTCGAAAAAGTATATTTGTGATATTTGTGACATAAAATAATTTATTAAAATTATTTGTGACATATTGCAATTTCAACAATGATAAATTTCTATACAGAATAACTTTAAATTTATATAAAATAATTATTTTATATTCGAATTAACTTTTATTTATATTATTATTATGGAAAAAAAAAAAAAAAAAAAAAATTGTATAACAACTATATTTTTATTATATATTACATTTTTAAATAATATGTATTTATTTGTTATCATAATATAAAATATAAAATATTGTTATTATAAATTTATTATAAATTATTTTTTATTTTTATTAGGTGAATTAATTAATTAAAAAGAAATATATTATACAAATAAATAAATGATTATATAAACAAATGAACTAAAGAAATATTAGTTTCTTTTTATATAGAAGGACCTTTCCGAAAAGTTGGGAAAGAACTAAAAATTATATCAGTAATAGATATAATTTTTATATATTGGTAAAAACAGTTAAAAAAAAAAAAAAAAAAAAGTATAATATTATAAAAAAGAAAAAAAAGAAAAAAAAAATTTTTTTTTTATTAATGAATGGTTTGTAATACAATATTAATATAATTTTGTAATTATTTCTTATTAAATTCAATT
The DNA here is from genome assembly GCA_016946835.1 of Neocallimastix lanati (nom. inval.). Lineage (NCBI taxonomy): Eukaryota > Fungi > Neocallimastigomycota > Neocallimastigomycetes > Neocallimastigales > Neocallimastigaceae > Neocallimastix > Neocallimastix lanati (nom. inval.). Next base: position 66,624 of record JACVTC010000173.1, read on the forward strand.
TCTTATTAAATTGTCATCTATATTGCTCATAATAATAATTCTAATTTATATAAAATAAATATATGAAAGTTTCTTTTTAAGTATAATAAATGAATCATTTCTATTCGTAAAATATAATATTATAGAAAAAATAAAAGAAAATGTTTCATTAAAATATAACAATACTAGTATTTATTTTAACAATAGTTTATATATAATATTAATGATTATATAATAATAATTATCATTTTCTATTGCAATAAAATATCATATATTATTTAATTGTAATCTATAATAAAAGCTATATTTTTATATATATTACGCATTTAAAATATATGTATATAAATATGTTAGTTTAATAATTATAATAGTTTATTTATTATTTAAAATCATATGCTTGTTATTCTCTACATTAAAATATATTATTAAATGTAATATCATGGTTAAGACTAAGAAAAAAATTTGAAAATGTAGATCATTACATAATTTATAATCATGATTTTTATTTTTTTGTTGAAGCAAACATAATTCATCTTTTGAGTATATCCACCTTCACCTCATCGAATATGGAAATAGATATTATAAAAGTTAATTTTATCTCTCTAATAAAAGAGTTTTTTAAGCCGAAATAATAAGAACTTGATCATTATAATTTAAACTGCTTCGTTATTTTAATTTTTTTTTTTTTTTTTTTTTTTTCAACAACAATATTGTAGATGAATTGAGGCACATAGAAAAAGTTATTATCATAATATCATTTATAAAAAATTTCCTTTTTTTTCTTATATATTGATTTAGATTAATTTTAAATATTCATATATTACATAACATTACATTGTAATATATGTATCAAAAATAGATATAGTTTATTTACCAATCTTATTTATTTTATTTTATTTTATAATTTTGTTTAAAAGTAAAATAAAGATTTGAAGTTATATAATAAAAATATTAAAACGTAAACTAAAAATAATTAATTATATTCATATAAATTTTCAGTAATATTTATAAAAAAAATAATTAATATATATATATATATATATATATATATATATATAATTTTTTTTTTTTTTTTTTTTTTTTTTTTTTTGTACTTTTATTCCCTAATTTTGTTATTTATAAACCAAAAAAAAAAAAAAAAAAAAAAAAAAAAAAAAAAAAAAAAAAAAAAAATAAAATAAAATAAAAAAAATAAGATAAAAGTAATATTATATTTTTTTTAATTAATTTATATTTTACAAAAATATATATTTTTCTTTTAATTTTTTTTTTTTTTATTATTATTCTGGAAATTTAAATATAAACTAAACAAAAATATTTGGAAAAAAAAAGTGGTTGAAAAAAAAAAATTTTTTTTATAAATATATAAAAAAAGTGGTTAGAAAAAAAAAATTTTAATATAGAATATGAACTCATAAATAATTAAGAAATTAATAAGTATTTATATATATTAAATTCATACAATGAAATTTTATTTAATCATTATTAAAAAATAAACTTATAATAATAATAATTTTTATAGTATAAATAATATTCTATTAATAAAATGATTGTTGAAGAAAAAGTTAATTCAAAGATTAATAATAGTAAACCTTATGAAGAGGGTATGTTACTAAATTTAATTTATATATTTATAAAATTTATATTATGAGAATAAAAATAATTGAAATAGTAATATAAAACTAGTAATAAAAATAAAATATAAAATATAATTTATTAAAATTTTAAATTATTTATTTTATAGTTTTAAATTTATTTGAAAATGATATTCAAGAAGTGCAAATGTATATTGATAAAATTATAAAAGGTAATTTATTTTCTTGTTATAATTTTTATTTTTAACATTTAAAATTTAAATAATAATTTTTTTTTTTTTTTTTTTTTTTTTTTTTGTATATAAGACTTTTACAAACCTTCTCCTTCGGTTTATACAATTAATTCGAATTCAGAGAAAGAATTAATGCTTAAATTTGGTAATTCAACAATTCCAAAAGGTATTTCTTATGATAAGAAGGATATCATTAACTATTTTTTTAAAATTAAAACTAATGTTGTTGAGAATGCCACAAGAGTATCTTCTCCATATATGATGGGGCATATGGTAATTATTACTCTAATTATTAATAATATTATATGAAAAATAAATTTAAAATTTTTTTTTTTTTTTAAATTTATTTATTTTTTAAATAAAATTTTATTTTAGTATTATAAACTTAAATTATATTTTACTATATTACTAATTACTAAAATAAATTTAAATTTAAATTTATGTCAAATATTATTAATAATTTTAAATAATTTATATATTGTTTAGACTTCGGCATTACCATTTTTTCATAAACATATATCAAAGTTAATATCTTCTCTTAATCAAAATGTTGTTAAAGTTGAAACATCGTCAACAATGACATTTTTAGAAAGGGAAACTTTATCAAAATTACATAGAGCTTTTTATAATATGGAGGATAATTATTATAAAGAACTCTTAACTAAAAATGATGGTTGTTTTGGTAATAAAATAAAATAAAAATAATAAATGGTTTAATGAAAATGAATTATTAATTTATCTTGAACATCTATTTATTTTCATAAAGGTTGTATTACTTCAGGTGGTACAATAGCAAATTTAACTGCTTTGTGGATTTCAAGAAATAATGCTTTTCCTAAAACAGATAATTTCAATGGAATAGAAAAAGAGGGCATTATATCAGCATTAAAATATTATAATTATAATGATATAGCTATTATTGGTTCCGAATTAATGCATTATTCTTTTAAGAAAGCTGCTGATATTTTAGGCATTGGATTAAACAAAATATACACTATACCTGTTGATTCAGAGTATAAGATAAGGTCAATTAAAACAAATATATATTAATTTAAATTATTTTAATAGCACGATTTTCAGTTTTTGTTTATTAAAAATAATTTTATATACTAAATAGTGTTTAATTTTTAAATTTTCTACTTTAAAAGCTTATAACTATTTATTATGTTGAAATAATTTAAATTGTTATTTAATTGAATTAAAATATCAATTAAAATTTTTAATATTAATTTTCAAAATAAAAAATTTCAAAAGATGTTGTAATAAAAAATAATTAAAATATTTAAAAAATTCTTAATAAATTTAAAAAATATATTTTTCATATTTATTAATTAATTATAGAATTGATTTATTAACAGAAAAATTACAAGAATTGAAACAAAAAAGAATTAAAGTTATTACTATTGTAGGAATTGCATCTACAACTGAAGTGTAAGTATATCTATATACATCTTAAAAATAAATTTTATGATTTAGATAGATAATGGTTAATAATATTATAATTCATATGTTTTTGCATATATCCATTAAAAGTGGTTCAATAGATGATTTAGAAAAATTGGCTGATCTGGCTGAAGAATATGGTGCTATGTTTCATGTTGATGGAGCATGGGGTGGTTCATTTATTTTGTCTGATAAGTATCGACATTTATTAAAAGGAATCCAGAGGGCTGATACTATAACTATTGATGGTATATAAATAATAATAATAATAGTAATAATAATAATAATAATAATAATAATAGTAATAATAATGATAATAATAATTAATAATAATAATAATAATAATAATGTATATTTATTAAATTTTTTTTTATTTTTTTTTTTTTTTTTTTTTTTTTAAAAAAATTGGATGATTTATTTAAATAAATTAAAATTTTATTTAATTTCTATAAATTTTTATTAAAAAAAAAAAAAAAAAGGACATAAATTATTATATACACCTATTGGTTGTGGTGTAGTACTTTTTAAATCACCATTTTTGCCAACAACTACCATTAGAAAAGTAGCTAATTATATTATTAAAACTGATTCAATGGATCATGGAAAAACTACATTGGAAGGATCTAGACCAGCTAATGCTCTATATATACATGCATCTTTAAATATTCTTGGTCAACATGGCTTAAGATATTTACTTGAAACATCAATTGAAAATACTAAATATATGTACAATTTGATTAATTTATATCCACAATTTGAAATTATAAGTAAACCAATAACAAATATATTTACTTATAGGTATATCCCAACTTGGTTACAAAATAAAAATGTTCAAATTAAAAATAAGAATAATGATATAAATTCTAGTTTTTATACAACTAATAATAATAATAATAATAATAATAGTAATAATAATAATAATAATAATAATAATAAAATTTATCTAGAAAAATATAATAATTCAGATAATGCTTATGAAAGAATTAACGATGTCACTTTTAATAATGAAGAAAGTGAAATAATTGATGATGAAAGACTTAGTAACATCACTTTCATTAATGAAGAAAATGAATTCATTGATGATGAAGGACTTATTAATATTACTTTCAGTAATGAGGAAAATGAGATCATTAATTATTTTACAACACAATTACAAATTAAACAGAAATTAGAAGGAAAAGGTTTCGTATCTAAAACTATAATTAAAACTACTAAATATCCTAATTGTACTAATGGAGTGGCGGTTTTAAGAGTTGTAATTGCTAATCCTTTAATTACTAAGGAAAGTATTAAAACAGTAATAGAAGAACAAATTGAATTTGGATTAAAATTAGAAAAAGAATATTGTAATTAAAAAAAAATGTAATTTATTCAAAATTTTTACATTTTTACTTTTTGAAATGAATATTATTCATATCTTAACATAATTTTCTATTTCATAATAATAATAATTATAATAATAATAATAATACTAATAATAATAATAATGATATAAAAAAAAATAAATAATATAATATTGAAAATTTTAACATAAATTTAATTGTAATAAAAAAATTAATAAGAATATAATAATATTATATATATATAAATTATACTAAAAAAAAATATATATATATATAATAAAACTTAAAATATAAAAAAAATAAATTTAATTATATTAAAAATATTAAATAATGTTAGAAATAAGAATCTTCTATTATGTAAAAAATGTAATAAAAACCATATTTATGATATTTATAGTTATTTTGATATGTGGCTTATTATTATTATTGGTCAAATATCTTACACTGATATATTAAATGAATGTGTATCGTTTCGCAAGGGGAGGGGAGTGTGCATTTCAGAATGTGGCTTAATTTTTTAATTAATTGCCACATTATTTATTTTTTTACTAATAAATAAATAATTAAATAAATAATTAAATAAGTAATTAAATAAATAATAAAAATCATTTTTGAAATAAGTAAAAATATTTTATTATTAATAAATAATAAATAATAAATAACAAATAAATAATAAATAATAAATTATAATAAATAATAAATAATAAATAAATAAATCAATATTTTATTTTTCTAATTAAAAAAATTGAATAATTAACACTAATTTATTCAAAATAAATATAATTTTTTTATTAATATCATTATTATATAGTTTTTTAATTATTAATATCAATATCAATATTATATAGTTTTTTTATTATTAATATCAGTATCAGTATTATATAGTTTTTTTTTTATTATTAATATCAGTATCAATATTATATAGTTTTTTTATTATTAATATCAGTATCAATATTATATAGTTTTTTTATTACTAATATTAATATCAATATTATATAATTATTTTATATTATTAAAATTTTAATAATAAAATAAAACTAAAAATAAAACATTTTTAACATATTTATTTTTTTTTTTATTTTATATTTTTTATTTATTTAATTTATTTATATGGTTATTTTTAAAAATATTTTAAGCCACATTTTAGGAAACGCATAATTGCGAAAACGCACACTTACCATATTAAATATATAATATTACTCTTTAAATTAATATAATAATAAAATTTTATATTTATATTTCTAACAATTATTTATAGTATACTAATTATTATTTTTAACATTCACCCTAAAATCTAACTCAAAAAAAAAAAAAACTTGATAATAAAAAGTTAGATTTTTAACATTTATGAAATTAGATTCTTAGTAGTATGAAAATAAGAGTTCCTATTCAAAAAAAAAAAAAAAAACTTTCGAATTAAAAAAAAAAAAAAATTAAAATACTTGAGAGTATTGAATCTCTAAATTTACTCATTGTGAATTTAATTTCAATGATGAATTTTTAACATCACTACTTATAGCAATTTGTTCATCTCCTATACCACTTCTCTGGAAATTTTGATTTAAAACACCTTTTCATCGTAATACTTTAGTGAATCTCTATTATAGAAAATAAATGAAAATCTTATTTTAATGGTTCCTCATGATTAGCTTAACCATCATGTTCAAGTAAGTAATTAACGTCATTGCTTTCATAGTCCTACTTTTAGTTCAACGTCTTCAATTCCAACATTAGAAGTTTGTTATTGTTCAGCTAAAACGTATTGGCAGTAACTTCAACGTATCTGATATCTGAGACGTAGTAGTCTTCAACGTTATAAATTTCATGAGTAATAGAAAGAACGCTTTCACCTCTGACAAGAGATTCATCTTTGTAACTAGAAAGAAGAATCCAATTTTTTTTTTTAGGCTCTATCGTTATTCATTCCAAGAATACTTTGCATTTTATCAAACTTAATATAAAGATACTTCTTTGCATAATTAGAAGTAAGGTTACCACAAACTTAAACATTAGCTTTAGCATTATTTATAATACTTTTTCTTTCTGCGTCAGTTATTTTAATAATACATTCTTCATAATATGATTCTGGTATGACATAATCTGGAATGAATTAAGAAAATAATCCAGAAACCACCTTACTTACTGGTTTGTTAAGAGTATCAGAATCTCTAGAAGAAGTAGTAATAGAATTACTGGAAGGATACCTGAAAATTTGTATTTATTAGAATTTGATTCGTCAATTTATACAGTGATTTGATTTTCAACCTTTTTTCTTTATTAATTTCAGTTGATTGTTTATTTTCACATATGACTTCATCAAAGTAACATCATTCACCATTTTCAGTACCCCATTCAGTACCCCATTCAACTTCTATATCAGTGACAACTACTTCGCAACCTTTACATATCCTTTACATATTTTGTAATTTGGATCACGAAATTTAATGGTAATTTGCTGACATCACCATAATTTACTCTGTTATATCTTTTAATATACATGGCTGCTTGGTCATCAAGTTTTAAGGATTCAGGATTCAACTGTCCAGTTAACTAAACTTGCGTACGTTCTGAGAATAGTAGTACACCAGATTTCAAGAATACTTTTGTTGCCATCTTCATCGTTATCACGACTATGAATATTAATTTGATGGAATTAATGAATTTCATTTATTAAATTCATTAATAATGTAACAACACAGTTAACCTTACATTTGATGATATCATCTCTATTGATTCACCAATTTCTTCAGAATACATACAGTTGTAGATAAAAAGTATCTTCATCTATATTACTATTACTTTAGTAAACTCCAGTTGGTGAACGTGGAATAATTGGGAAACCTTCGTAATTACTACTTTACTTAGTAGTAATGAATACTAAGTATGGATTCTTTTGATTAATAAGAGTTAGACGAAATAAATCACCTGTACTAGATTCAATACTATACTTCTTTAAGACACTAATAGTATCTTCATTTTTAAAAACCAGAGATTTGGGGAATAATAAAAGATTTACCAGACCAGTAGGATTTACTGTAGATATCTAAACGTTGAACCATTTCGATTATTTACAATAATAATTAAATTCAATAAAAACTCATTTATTATCTATTTATTATATAAATATTATTAATACTAGTGTTTACATATTTACAATTCAAAACTATTTTAAATTATTGGAAGTTTTAATTTTATTACTGTTATTATATTATAATTATTATATCTGTTATAATAATAACTCTTGATTTCACAAAGAGAACTAGTCTTATTTATATTTTTTTTTAAAAAAATAAGGTTAAATATAAAATGTGTTTTCAAATCTTAACAAATCTTTGATCTAGGAAAAGATTAGATAGAAAAATCTTGAAAAGTTTTTATTAATAAAAGTTTCTAATTAAATATTTTATTGATTATTATTTTAATAATATATATTTTTAATTATATATATTATAAATGAAGATTAATTATCTAAATTTTATTTTTAATCCTTTTATATTTTAAATTATTCCTTTTTTTTTTTTTTTTTTTTTTTTTTTTTTTTTTTTTTTTTTTTTAGATAAATGATAAATATATATCAAGTATTTATGAAATTATTTATTTTTTAATATATTTTTATATTTGTAAGCATAAAAAATTTTATATTATAATTATAATTCATTTATATTATTATTATTTTCATCGTTATTATAAAAATATTATTCTTCAAATATTGATATAGTTTATATTATTTATTACTAATTTATAACATAAAATGCTATTATAGGAAATACTTTTATATGTTTTTCTAAAATACTTAAATATTATTTTTTATTAATTCATTTATTAAATATTGATGTATTTATATTTTTAAAGTAAATATTTAAATATTAAAAAAATTTTAATTATATTTATTTATTGGCTAAATGTATCAATTTTTAATACGCCACATGCTTTTGAAAAATTGGAGAAATGACTCAATCCTTTTTAAGTTAAGGATTTATTTTTTTAATTAAATTATAATATATATGGGATTAAATTTAAAAATAAAAAAGTATTAAATTTAAAAATTAATTTTATACTAAAATATATTAAATATAAATTTATTGAATATGTTGCATTTTGGAATGTTACATATCCGAACGTGGCTTTTAAATTAATTGTAAATAAATAAATAAAAAAGGGGACTACATTCAAATAAAAATAGAAATAAATATAAAGGGTTAATTTTTTTATTAAAAAACAAAAAAATATTTCTCAAAAACACATTATTTATAATTGTATCATTAAAAAAAAAAATTGAATAAAACAAATAAAAATAAATAACAATAAATAAAATTAATAATAAAAAATTAAATTAAATAAATAACAATAAATAAAATAAATAATTAAAAATTGAATTAAATAAATAATAGAAAGAAATAAAATAAAATAAGTAAATAATAAATTATAAAAATTAAATTAAATGAATAAATAATAAAAAATTGAATATATTTTATTTTTGAATCGTGTATTTCACTATCGAGTATTCACAACATGGTGTATTTTCTTATGTGGCTTGTTTTTTTAATAATTAAATAATTATAAATATTTTTTGTTATATACAATTTATTAAAATTCAATTTTAAAAATAATTTTAAAATAATTTTTTATAATTCATTTTTAAAAGAATATATTATTATTTCTTTTGAAATAATTATTTAATAATATTTAATTGAAAAAATATATTTATTTAATTATATATTTAATTATTTAATTATTTAATATTTATTTATGATTATACAGAATTATACAGAATCTCTTAAAAATGTATGGCTTTATTATAATATGTATAAGCCACATTACAAAATGCACTATCTCCTTTGTTTTTAACAATTAAAAAAAAGGAAAAATTATTTATAAAGTATAATTTAAGCACTCTTACATGAAGGGTATATTAAAGTAAACTGAATTTTATATAAAGCCACGTTTCGATATGCACCCCATATTTTTTTATGTTAATTGTAAAATTTAAAAATTATAATTTTCACTTTTTTTGTAATAAGAACTTACTTTCACTCAAATAAACTCTAATTCAAGCATCATACTCATGGTAATCATTATAAACTTTTTTTTTTTTTTTTTTTTATTTGCTTTTCTTGAATGAATTATGTTGTATAGACATTAACATTCAATTTTATTTATTTATTTATTTTTATTTTTTTTTTCTATATAAAATATACAATTTTAAAACTAAATTTTGAAAATAATAAAGTATTAATATACTTTAATATACTGGTAAAAATGTAGTATCTTTTTTTAAGTAATAATTTAATATTCCATATTTAATATAAGAATTAACAATTTTTGAGTTTTACTTTTCTATTAATATGATGTAAATTTTTTATTGATTATAAATTTTTATTTAATTTGGTAAAAATATAAAAATAAAACGAACAAACAAACAAGCAAACAAACAAACAAGCAAACAAACAAACAAACAAACAAACAAACAAACAAACAAAAAAAAAAATAAATAAATAAATAAATAAATAAATAAATAAATAAATAAATAAATAAATAAATAAATAAATAAATAAATAAATAAATAAATAAACAAATAAATAAATAAATAAATAAAAAAATAAAAAATAAAAATTAAGATTTGTAACTAGATTGAAATATAAGGGGAAAAATAAATTAAAGATTGATTAATTCTGATTTTTTCAATCTATATTATAATAAACGTATTAAATAAATGTGGCACATCTAATATTTTATTTTATTATACGTACATTAATTTAATATTACTATCAACAAAAAATTTAATTTATAGAATAGTCTTTAATACTTTAATATAATTATTATATTATAAAATATTAACATTAGAATTTTATTTTTTTTTTTCATTTTTTGGTTATTATAATATATCTTTATTTTTGATAATATTAAAAATAAATAATTTAACAATTAATAATAATATTAGTATTAATATTAATTAGACTATGCTTTATATAAAGTAATAAAAAAAAAAAAAAAAAAAAAAAAATCAGGTTATTTTAGAATATAAATTTTAATGTACAACTTAAATTATAATAAATTTTATTTATTAAAATAAATATATATATTTTAATTATTTAGTAAAAGAAATTTAAAGATTAGTAAAATTTTATTATATTTTTTTTGTTTGCTTTATTCTAGAAAGAAAAAAAAAGAAACTTATTTTATTTTTTATTTTATTTTTTTTTTCTTTTAAAATTAATATTATTGAAATTATATTATATATTGAGTTTAGAAAATAGAAAATATAAATGTTATTATATCTAGATGATATAAAATATAATTGATTTTCTTTATAAGTATTTTTTTTTAAATTTCTATTGTTTATTTATTTTGTAAATAACTTTTTATTAATTCATTTATTTAACAAATAATTTTATATTCATTTATTTTATGTAGTTTTTTTATTTTTTTATAAAAAAAGCGTTACAAATATTAAATTATTCTTTAATTACATACTTTTATATCAATACATTTTATTTTATACTTTAAACCAATTACATTATATTACATTAAATATTAAATATTAAATATTTGAGAATAATGAATGATTATTTATTTATTTATTTATTTGTTTTTATCACATATTTAATTCTTAATTAGTAAATAATTAGATTAGAGTTCATTTTGTGCTTTTTTTTTTTTTTTTTTTTTTTATGATTTTCAATTAGTAATTTATAGAAATCTCAAAGTGGAAAGAAATCCAATATTTTCATTTATAAATCAATGGATTATTTACGTATACATTATTTTAAGAATAGAATTAAGTAATAAAAACATTTTTATTCTACAGAATAAATATTGAATTCTTATTTTATTTTATTTTATTTTATTAATAATAATCTGTATTGTTATTAATTTATTATGTTATTGTTATAAATAAAATTTATAAATATGAAAATGATAAAAAAAAATTATAGGCCTTTCAAAAATAAGGATTATTTTTTTTCATATATCAAACCAATTTTTAATAAAAATAAAGTTAAATAATAGTAAAAAAAAAAATTAATGGGGTTACACAAAATTAAACAGATATGAAGTTTATTAATAACTTTTCATATATTGATTATAGTTACTATTTAATTTTAATTAATAATATTTATTTATTGTTTCAGTTAAATATATAATGAATATATATTGAACATATATTGTATATTTGGTTAAATATGTAATCAATATATTATTTTAATGTTAATTTGAAATTTATATTATGGCTAATAATTATTAAACATATCTTCTAGACAAAAATAAAATTAATAATAATAATAATAATAATAATAATAATAATAATAATAATAATAATAATAATAATAATAATAATAATAATAATAATAATAATAATAATAATAATAATAATAATAATAATAATAATAATAATAATAATAATAATAATAATAATAATAATAATAATAATAATAATAATAATAATAATAATAATGATGATGATAATGATAATAATAATAATAATAAATTAATAAAAAAAAAAAAAAATAAAATAAAATAAAAAAAAAATTATTTAATATATATATTATTTGCTTATAATAATTAGGCATTCATAGGGCATATTAATGCATAATTAAAATAAATTATTAATATATTCTTAATATACTAGGAGTATAATAACGGTTAAATTAATTATGAAGTATAAATAAAGAAAAAAAGAATATATATTTTTTTTTTTTTACTAAAAAAAAAAAAAAAATTATAAATATTTAAATTTAAATAATAATACTATTAAAAATTACAATAAGTTGCCAAAGTGTTTATTATTTAAATTTAATTAGAATATAACAATATTATAAAATAAAACTTATTTAAAATCAATAGATATAAATAGAATAATATATACAATAATTTAATTTATAAAATTAAAAAAAAATTAATATATATTTGCTGATAAATCATTAATAATAATAATAACAACAAAATAAAACAAAACAAAAGAAAACAAAAAAAAAAAAAAGCACTTTATTTTAAAAAAAAAAGGCACTTTATTTCATAATAAAATAATTAAATAATATTTCAAAAAATGAAATCAAAAAAAGATTCAAAAAATAATAAATTAAAGCAACCATTATTAAATGAGGTTGGAGGAGAGCAAGTTGAAAATGTTTCATACTTTCAACTATATAGATATTCTAATGGTAAAGAAAAATTGATGATTTTTGTTGGTATACTTGGTGCTCTCTTACAAGGTGCTACTCTTCCTTTTATGTAAATATTAACAATTAATACTTATGTATTTTTTATATTTATATATTTAATATATATATATGTTTAAATTTAATAAATAATTGGACATTTAATATATTTATTTATTATTATAAAAAATTAATTTAATATTGATATTCATTTTAATATGAATTTTTTTAAATTTGATATTTTTATATAAAATTAAATAAAATTAAATAAAAGGATTAATTCTATGGGTGAAATGACAAATGTTTTTGTATCACTTGTTGTTAATACAACTGTGAAAAAGATTATTGGTATTAGTGATGATAATATTTTAAAGGATTTAATTGATATGGTTATTACAAACAAATCTGGGGATATTCAAAGTAATATTGCTAGTTTTAAGCAAAAACATCCAAAGTTTAATATTGAGGAATCTTTAAAACAATTTAAAGAATCAGATTATTCAAGTTATGATTTAAGTGCTTCTAGTAGTAGTTTTGAATTTAAAACTCTTGATACCATTTTCAGTGATATTTATAAATTTTTAATTATTCTTGGTATCATTGGTATTGTTTCCTTTATTGCATCCTTCCTTTTTAATGCTTATTTAAGTGTTTCATCATCACGCCAAATTTTAAGAATTCGTGCCTTAGTTTTCAATTCTTTAATGAAACAAGAAATTGCTTGGCATGAAAAGACAAGTCCGGGTGAATTATCTTCCAGAATTATTAGTGATACTATTTTAATTGAAGAAGGTATTGGTGTTAGAATAGGTATCTTACTTCAAAATATTTGTACCTTTGTGGCTTGTTTTATCATTGCTTTCTTCAATGGTTGGAAATTAACTTTATATATGGCTATAATTTTACCAATTCTTATTGTTATTGTTACTGTTATGGGTACAGTTTTAACTAAATTCACAAAAAAATCTCAAGATGCTTATGGTGTTGTTGGTGGTATTGCTCAAGAAGCATTCTCTCAAATTCGTACTATTGTTTCATTTGGTAATGAACAAAAAGAAATTGATCGTTATGTTAATAAATTAAAACCAACTAGAAAGTATGGTATGATTAGAGCTCAAACTTTCGGTATATGTTTAGGTTTAATTTTCTGTGTTGTATACTGTTCCTATAGTATTGCTTTTGTTAAGGGCGCAGATTTTATTAATGATGGTACAATGGTCGGTGGTGATGTTCTTAAGGTGTTCATGGGTGTAATGATGGGTGCTATGTCAATTTCAGGATGTGGAAATATTATGAATTCTTTTAGTGAAGCTACTGGTGCTGCATCCAAGTTGTTCCATATTATTGAAAGAAAACCAAAGATTGATGCTGAAGTTGGTGAACGTCCAGAAAAGCCAGTTCATGGGGAAATTGAATTCCGTAATGTTCGTTTCAGTTATCCTGCAAGACCTGATGTTGAAATTTTGAAGGGAATTAGCTTTAAATGCCATCCAGGTCAAACGGTTGCCCTTGTTGGTGCGTCTGGATCCGGTAAGTCAACTATTGTTCAATTATTAGAAAGATATTATGTTAAGAGTGAAGGTGAAATTTTAATTGATGGTAAACCAATTGAAGATTACAATATTCATTGGTTACGTACTCAAATTGGTCTTGTTTCCCAAGAACCAACTTTATTTGATGCTACCATTTCTGAAAATATTGCTATTAATTGTCCAAATGCTACACAAGAACAAATAGAAGCTGCTGCTAAATTAGCTAATGCTCATGATTTCATTTCAAAATTACCAAAGGGATACCAAACTAGTACTGGTGAAAGAGGTTTACAATTAAGTGGTGGTCAAAAACAACGTATTTGTATTGCTCGTGCCTTAATGGTCAACCCAAAGATTTTATTATTAGATGAAGCTACTTCTGCTTTAGATAATCAATCTGAAAAGGTAGTTCAAGCTGCTTTAGATTCAGCTTCTTCTGGAAGATCTACTTTAGTTATTGCTCATCGTCTTACCACCGTTAAGGATGCTGATTTAATTATTGTTATGGATAAGGGTGTCATCATTGAATCTGGTAATCATGAAGAATTAATGGCTAAGAAGAATATCTATTATAATCTTGTTAAGAATCAAGAAATGAATGTTAAAGAAAATGAAGGTTCTGATGAAGAGGGAGAAGTTGATCCAGATGCTATTACTATGAAACCAATTGAAATTGAAGAAAATGATGCTGCTTCTGATTCTGAACTTTTAAATAAACGTGAAACAACAACATTATCACGCATTATTTCTAATATTTCTAATGCTTCATTTAGTCGCCGTAATACCACAATGACTAGTTTTAAATCAAAGAGCAGTAAAAATGCTGCTGCTCTTCCTGAAAGAGGAATACTTGCTAGTATGAATTGGAAGCGTTACTTATCTTATAATAAACCTGTATGGTGGGCTAATTTATTAGGATGTATTGGTGCTATGTTTAATGGTAGTATTCAACCAATGTTTGCTTTTATTTTCGCTTCCGCTATGAATGTATTTAATGAACAAGGTCAGAAATTAGAAGAGGATAGTAAATTCTGGGGTTTAATGTTTGTTTTACTTGGTGTTGCTAATTTCTTCTCGTTCTATTGTCAAATTGGTGGATTCTCTACTGCTGGTGAATATTTATCCTATACCTTACGTAAGGAAATGTATAATTCTATGATTAGGCAAGAAGTTGGATTCTTTGATACCAATGATATTGGTAGTGGTAACGAAGGACCAGGTGGTGGTGGACCAGGTGGTACCACAACTAGTACTGGTACATTAACTGCTAAATTATCTACTGAAGCCGGTTTAGTTCAAGGTTTAAATATTAATATGGGATCAGTTTTAGAAATTATTATTACCATTGTTGTTGGTTTTGGTGTTGCTTTCTTCAATGGCTGGAAGTTAACCTTAATTTTATTATGTGTTGTTCCATTCCTTTTCTTTGGTACTTTCCTTCAAATGACTTCAAACAAGAATAAAACTGAAGAAAAGCGTCGTGTTCTTGAAAATAGTACTAAGGTTGCCGTTGAAGCAATTGTCAGTGTTAAGACTGTTTATGCTCTCAACTTGGAGGAACATTTCACTAAACTCTATGAAGAAAAGTTAGTTGAACCAGAGAAACGTCTTGAGCGTAAGTTCTATATTAGTAGTGTTGGTACTGGTTTCAGTAATGCTGTAGCCTTCTTTGCTTACATTATTGGTTTCTATGTAGGTGCCATTTTCATTAAGAATGGAGAATTAGAATTCCAAAACATGTTTAGAGTTTTAATGGCTATTATTTTCACAGCTATGGCTGTCGGTAGAGCTAGTTCCATTGCTCCAGATTATGATAAGGCTGCTGAAGCCTTCGGTCATGTTTTAGAAATTATTGATCGTCCTTCAAAGATTAATGCCAGTGATCCAAAGGGTATTAAGGATATTCCATTCAATGGAAATATTTCCTTCAATAATCTTCGTTTCCGTTATCCTTCACGTCCAAATATTACCGTTTTACGTCTTGGTGAAGGTAAGATTGAAGTTCCAGAAGGTAAAATGTTAGCTCTTGTTGGTGGAAGTGGTTGCGGTAAGAGTACCATTATTGGTTTATTACCACGTTGGTATGATGCTCAACATGGTGAAGTGCTTATTGATGGTCAAAAGAATACCGATTTAAATATTAGATGGATGCGTGAACATATTGGTATTGTTAATCAGGAACCAAGTCTTTTCAATATTTCTATTAGAGAAAATATACGTTATGGTAAGGAAGATGCTACCGATGAAGAAATTGAAGAAGCTGCCAAGAAGGCTAATATTCATGACTTTATTATGTCTCTTCCAGAGGGTTATGATACTTTAGTTGGTGGATTAGGTACTTCTCAAATGAGTGGTGGTCAAAAACAACGTGTTGCCATTGCTCGTGCTATGGTACGTAATCCAAAGGTATTATTATTAGATGAAGCTACTTCTGCTTTAGATGCCGAATCGGAATTGATTGTTCAAAAGGCATTGGAAGAAGCCTCTCAAGGTCGTACCACTATTACTATTGCTCATCGTTTATCCACCATTAGAAATGCTGATATTATTGTGGTGATGAAGGAAGGTAGAATTAAAGAAATGGGTAATCATGAAGAATTAATGAATAAGAAGGGTGAATATTATGAAATGGTTTTAGCCGGTGATGGTGGTGTTCACAAAAATTAAATTTGAAAATTTTTTTAAAAAAAAAAAAAAAATTATATTAAACTATCAGTCTTCTTAATTTTAATTTTAATTACCATTTTTTATTTTAATTATATATATATATATATATAAAATAATGAATTTTTAAATTTTAATAATATATATATATATTTTATTTTATTCAATTAAAGTTTTTTTAAATTATTTTATTATTATTATTATTTTTTTTTTAAAAAAAAATAATACCAAAGCAATATATATTTAAATAATATATGTATATAGAAAAAAAAATTTTTTTTTCTTATCATCAATCATGCTTTTATAGAATATAATATTATAAAAATAAAAAAGAATTTTTTTTTTTTTTTTTTTTTTTTTTCGAATTTTTTTTTTCTAATCCTTTTTTATCTTTTAATTTTAAAGATAAAACAAAAAAAAAAATTTTTTTTGAATACCTATTATAAAATTAAAAAAAAAAAAAAAAAAAGAAAAAAAAGAAAAAAAAATTATAATATTATAAACAAGGCGCATAAGAAAAAAAAAATTAATAATTAAGTTATTAATATTAATTTTTTTTTTTTTTTTATATATATATATATTTTATAATTTCATTCATTAATATATATAAATTCATAAATAATTAAATAAAATAAATTATTAAAAAAGAAATAATAATAATGTACTAGTAATAATAGTAATAATAATAATAATAATAATAAAAATTATAATTTATTTATTATTATTTATATTTATTTTATTTTTTTTTTTTAAAAAAAATAATTCCAAACAAACAATTAAACAAGAAAAAAAGAAATAAAATAAAATAAAATAAAATAAAATCAAAAAAAAAAAAAAAAAAAAAAAAAAGCAATTAAATAAAATAAAATAAAATAAAAAAAATAAGTTTATATATATATTCGTATTTATATATATATATTTCTGTTTATTTATTATTTATTTTTCATTAATACGTAAATCTTTATTGACTTACTTTAGTTTATCTATGACATATTTAAATAATATTAAAAAAAAAAAAAAAAAAAAAAAAAAATTATTTTTTTTTTTTCATTGTTAGTTATGATGTTTTTATTTGTTTATTTATTTATTTATTTTTTTTGTTTATTGATTTGTTTTTATCTTATTTATTATATTTATTATTTATTTTATTTATATATATATATTTTTTTCTTTTATTATTATACCTTGATTCTTTGATTTCTTTTTATTCTTTACTAAAATATTACAATAACAATAACAACAATAATAAATATATATATAAAAGAATAATAAATAAAAAATATTAAAAAAAAAAAAAAAAAAAAAAAAAAAAAAGCAATAAAATAAAATAAAATAAAATAAAATAAAATAAAATAAAATAAAATAAAATAAAATAAAATAAAATAAAATAAAATAAAATAAAATAAAATAAAATAAAATAAAATAAAATAAAAATAAAATAAAAATAAAATAAAATAAAATAAAATAAAATAAAATAAAATAAAATAAAATAAAATATAATAAAATAAAATAAAATAAAATAAAATAAAATAAAATAAAATAAAATAAAATATAATAAAATAAAATAAAATAAAATAAAATAAAATAAAATAAAATAAAATAAAATAAAATAAATAAAATAAAATAAAATAAAATAAAATAAAATAAAATAAAATAAAATAAAATAAAATAAAATAAAATAAAATAAATAATGAAGTAATATAAAAGAATAAAGTATTAATAAAAATAAAATAAAATAAAATAAAATAAAATAAAATAAAATAAAATAAAATAAAATAAAATAAAATAAAATAAAATAAAATAAAATAAATAATGAAGTAATATAAAAGAATAAAGTATTAATAAAAATAAAATAAAATAAAATAAATAGTAGAATATTAAAAATAAAGTACAGATTGAATAAAATAAAATAAAATAAAATAAAATAAAATAAAATAAAATAAAATAAAATAAAATAAATAAATAAAATAAATAAAATAAAATAAAATAAAATAAATAAATAAAATAAAATAAAATAAAATAAAATAAAATAAAATAAAATAAAATAAAATAAAATAAAATAAAATAAAATAAAATAAAATAAAATAAAATAAAATAAATAAAATAAAATAAAATAAATAAAATAAAATAAAATAAAATAAAATAAAATAAAATAAAATAAAATAAAATAAATAAAATAAAATAAAATAAAATAAAAATAAAAACAAAAAAAAAAAAGTTAATATATATATTAGTATTTATATACATATTTCTGTTTATAATGAGTTTTAATTATTTATTAATTAATTACTTTTTCATTATTACCTTAATTTTTGATTTTCTTTTTTAAATATTTTTTAATGAAATATGAATAAAAATAAAAATAGAAATAAATAAAAATTAATAAAAATAAATAAAAAATAAAAATAAATATATTTATATATAAAGTAAAATAAATTAAAATAACTATGAATTTTTTGGGTATAACAATTTATACTTTTTAATTTTTTAATTTTTTTTTTTTTTTTCAATTCTTAAACTCTAATTTGTCTATATATTATTATTATTATTATTATTATTATTATTATTATTATTTAATCTTATTTTTTTCTCCTTTAATGAAAAACTATAAATCTAAAAGAAAAAAATTTTTCCTTATAATATTTAAAATTATATATATAAATATAAAAATAAATCCAATAATAATAATAATAATTAATAAGAATATATATAAATATATAAAACTTTTTTAATTATAATGAGTTTTAATTATTTATTAATTACTTTTTCATTATTACCTTAATTTTTGATTTTCTTTTTTAAATATTTTTTAATGAAATGTGAATAAAAATAAAAAATAATATATATATATAAAAATAATTAAAATAACCATGAATTTTGGGTATAACAATTTATACTTTTTTATTTTTATTTTTTTTTTTTCATTTCTTAAATTCTATTTTGTCAATATATATTAATTGTTATTTTTTTTTTCATATTTTTTTTCTCCACTAATGAAAAATCAATCTAAAAATTCTTGAAAAAATTTTTCCTTATAATTATATATATAAATATAAACATAAATAAAAATATATTTTTCATAATTGTTTTTAAATTATTTTTTGTGTACAAAATTTTTTTTTAATAAAAATATATATATAAGTACATAAATATCTTTATATATCTATATATATCTATATATATTAAATTATTAAATTATTAAATTTTGAAAGAAATTATTAGTTATTATTAGTATTTTTTTGGTATATGAAATTTGGTAAAAAGAAAAGGAGATAAAATTTATGTCACCAATAAATTTTTTTTATATAGAATGTATTTTATTTAAAAAACTTTATTTTTATGATTAATTTTTAATTAAAAAAATAAAAAAATAAAAAAATAAAAAAAAAAAAAAATAGATCTATATCTATATTTATGTATATGTTTTTAAAGAGAATCTACTTAACCCATAACAGTAAATTAATTATGATAGATTGATAATAACAATAAATAAAATTATATTAAAACTTAATAAAAAAAAATTTTTTTTTATTAATAATGACCTATATATAAATATATATATATTTTTTTAAAAATATATAGAATTGTCATATTAAACTTTTTATTATAAAATTATAACTTAAAAATTTTTAAATATTGTACTTACTTTTCCAACATCTTATTAAATTCTAAAATTTATTTTAATATTTAATATATATATATATATATAATTTTTTTTTTTAAAGTTTTTAAGAAAGTAATAATATAAAATAATTATATTAATATGTTTTTTAAATAGAAATTCCTTTAGATGAAATATATAAAATATTATTTATACTAATATTGCTTATAAAATAAATGATTTTTATATTTATAATACTTTAATAAAAATAATATTTGTTTTTATTATATGAATTAAATAATATATCATTTATATTAATATCATTTATATTAATATCATTTATTTAATAAAGGGGTTTCATTCAAAGATTTATATAAGAAAAAATTAATGTAATAAAGTATTTAAAGTATTTAGTATCATTAAACAAGTATTTTTATTCATTACAATCATTAAAAATTAAATAAATACTATAATATATATTTATAAGTTTTTTTTGAAGTAATTATACTATCATAATATTAGTCTATTTATTGAAAAATATATAATAATTAAATATAGATAATTATTTTATATATTTTTCAATAAATAGATTAAGATAAAATATAAAATATAAATAATAAATATATATTGGCTTTAAAAACTTACCTTAATATTATCATTAATTTTCATTAATGATAATTTTCAATAGTTTTTTTTTTATTTAAAATATATATCAAATAAAATAAATTTTCAAAAAAAAAAAATATTCAAAAAAAAAAAAAAAAAAAAGAAAAATATATATATATATATAAATTATATATTTATAGGGAAAAAAAGTAATTAGTCTTTTTTTTTTTTTGTTATTATCATAAAATATATTTATCACAATTATTTACCAGTTATTATTTATAAAGAAAAAAATATTAAAAATAACAATAATTATTGTGATATATATAAATATTTAGGTGTTAATAAAAAAACCTTTATTGTTAGTATAATATTTTTTATATTAATTATATAATTATGTTATAAATTGGCGAACGCCATCGATCATTTTTTTTTATAAATATTAAATTATTTATTGCATTTATTGAATATAATATTTTAAGGTTTTATTTAAATTATTTTATATTCATTATATATTATATATATATATTTTAATAAATATATTATATTTATAATATATAATAAATTATATAATTAAAATCAAAAATTATAATTTTTATAATTAAATAAAGTTGCATGAAAGGATTTAATAATTAAAAAAAAAAAAAAAAGTTATTTAATTTTTTTAGTTTATCTTGTTTATTTATATATTTTTAGTATTATTTAAATTATATATTATTTAATTTTTTTAGTTTATCTTGTTTATTTATATATTTTTAGTATTATTTAAATTATATATTATTTAATTTTTTTAGTTTATCTTGTTTATTTATATATTTTTAGTATTATTTAAATTATATATTATTGAAGTATTTTATTTTATTTTATTTTATTTTAATTATATTTTATCTTATTTTATTTGAAATTTTTTGTAATTGCTTTATTTTATTTTATTTTTTTTATTTTTTAATTTAAAGTTATAAATTAAATAATATTTAATATTTATTAAAATATTTAAATATCTGATTGCTTAATATATATATGCAATTTTTTTTTAAACAAACCAATAAATAATATAAACAGTATTTTATTCCTAGTGTATAAAATGATTAGGTTATACTTTTATCTTTAAAAGTAACTAACTATTAATTTAAAATTTGAGTTTTTATTCGGAATTATATTTAATTTAAAAATTGAATTTTTATTCCGAATTATATTTAAATTTTTTTTTCCCCTTTTCATTTATTTATTAATTTCTAAATATATGACAATATATATATAATTTTTTTTTTTTTTTTTATTTTATTTTTTTTTAGTTTAATAATAAAATACAAGATACAAAAATAAATTTAATTTAGAAATTTTGGAATTTTTATTTTTATTATATATATTTTATATTAATAATATATGTCATTATCATGTGAAAAAAAATAATTAAAATAAAATTATTACTAATAAATAAATAATTATATTTTTATTTTAACCTAATTTTTAATTATAATAAATAAATAAATAAATAAATAAATAAATAAATAAATAAATAAATAAATAAATAAATAAATAAATAAATAAATAAATAAATAAATAAATAAATACTTAAATAAATAAATAAATACCTAAATAAATAAATAAATATCTAAATAAATAAATAAATAAACATAAATAAATAATAAATTAAACAAAAGGTTTGAAATAAATGATTTAGGTTTTAATTTTTATCAATTCTATTTTATTATTTTTTATTAGAGTTAATAAATATTTATTTTTATTTCAGATCACAATGAAATTGTATCTTTATAATGTGGCTTATATATTAAAAATAAATTAATACATTTGAAACCTATTTTAAATTATATTTCAAATATATTTCACATATTCTAATGTTCACCCTTTAACCTAATTATTTTGAAAGAATAGTTTTTTAAATCAGTGAATAGGTGTTTTTTATATTATATTTATCAAACGTGATTAAATTTTAATGATCATATACAAGACTACTTACTACTAATAATTATATTTATATTTTAAGCATATCAATGATATATATAATATTTAAATCATTACCAATTTTTTATTTTTAATTATAACTTTATTGTGTATTTTTTTAAATTTATTTTTTTTTTGTGGATAAAATTGTTAAAACGTTTAATAATATTTCATTTTTACGGATAACACATTTAAGAATTTGATTATTGAGTAGTATTTAAAAGTTTTATATTATGGATTGGATACTCATTAGGATTTTATACCATTCCATTATATAATTTAAGGCAAATCTCTGGTTTTAATGCTATCTTAAATGCTATTGTAAATATTCTTTGACTTTACATCACTTATTATTTAATTTAACTATAATTTTATTTTATGTCAATAAATTATTAAGTTTTATTTATTTATTTTAATCTTTAGCTTTAATTATAATCTATAAATATTTTTATTTTATTTTATTTTTAATTTCTATATTATAGTTGTTAATTTATAAAGAGTCTTTTAAATTTCCATAGTATTTATGATATTCCTGTCTTGCGTAGTATTTCATGTTATCTTCAGGATACTTCTTTTATTTTTTCTTAAAAAGTTTTTTTTTTTTTATTCTTGTTTCTATTTTCTATTAAAAAATTTTTTTTATTATTGTAAGTTTTAAAATTTATATTACTCATATTAATCATCTCAATATTGATCAATAATATGATTAATTAAAAAAAAAAAAAAAAAAAAAGATTAATAGAAACTATTATTATAATGTAAAATTTCAATTTTTTTTTTTTTTTTTTTTTTTTTCCTTGGTATTGTATAAGGTAATTGATTTATTTTCAAAGAACCATTTTTAATAGTTAGATTGTCAGATGAAACTTTCAATCTCATAATAAACAGTAATTTGGGTTTTATAATTATGTCAGTTTTATTAATTTATCATATGATGAAGAGTTAACAGTTAACTAATACTTTACTTTTAGTATATATTACAATGAAATTATATTTTTATAATGTGGCTTATATATTAATACATTTATAACTTATTTCATGCTCAATTTTGTGTAATTGTATAAAATTTTTATATTATTTTTCCATTTTTTTTCTTTAATAAATATCAAAAATTTAATAATAAATAATAAATAATAAATAATTAAAATAAATAAATAATAAATAATAAATAAATAAATAATAAATAATAAATAATTGAATAATAAATAATAAATAAATAAATAATAAATAAATAAATAATAAATAAATAAATAAATAAATAATAAGTAAATAAATAAATAATAAATAAATAAATAAATAAATAATAAGTAAATAAATAATAAATAAATAAATAAATAAATAATAAGTAAATAAATAATAAATAAATAAATAAATAAATAATAAATAAATAAATCATAAATCATAAATATATATTTTTAAATTAAATAAGGCAATTAATGTTTTCATATAATTTTTTTATTCAGTACAGCATAAAATAAATTATACGTAGAGTAAAAAATGGTTATTTAGATAAAGTTTTTTTTATTTTTTATAATTTAATATTTATTACTATTTTTTTTATATATATAAATAATGTAAATGTAAATAGTTAGATATATTATATATATTTAAAGGATTATTTAACCTTAAAAATGAGTATTTAAAATAAAATAAAAATAAAATAGAAAAAAAAAAAGCAATAATTAAATTAATAAATACTGCCAATATTTTAATTTAATTATTTAATCTTTAATATTAAATTATAATATATAATTATTATAGAGTTTTAATATTTAAATAAAAGATAATATATCTTAATTATAGAACTATATAATTGTAAATCTAATTATTAATAAAAAATATAAAAAATAAAAATGAAAATAAAAATGAAAATAAAAATGAAAATAAAAATGAAATTAAAAATGAAAATAAAAATGAAAATAAAAATGAAAATAAAAATGAAAATAAAAATAAAAATATTTATTTAAGTTTTTTTTTATTTTATAAGTAAATTTTATTTTTTATTTTTTTTGGGTAGAATTAACATTTCAAAATATATATATTAAATGTAGATTTAATTATATTACAGATATTAAGTCATATATATTAAAAATTAAATTAAATCATACATTAATATATAGATTATTAAAAAAAATAAAAAAAAAAAAACTAAAATTTAATAATTTATTATATTAAAATTTAATTTACCTTATTAAAATAAAAAAACCTTAAATTTTTTATATAAATATTTCATAACCTTTTTTTTTTTTTTTTTTTTTTTTTTCTGAAAATTTATTTTTATCTTATTTATTTATTTTTTTTTTTCATTATATTTTTGAGATATTATATGGACTAAGATATTTTTATTTTTTATTTTTTATTTAATACCTTTTTTTTTTATTAGATGTTCTATATTTTAAATAATCATTCAATTAAAAGAAGATAGAACTTATCAATTTTCTATTATTGCTGGTTTGGAATTTTTTTTTCTATTCAATATACTTTTTTTTAAGTAAAAATATAAATAATAAGAAGTATTTACTTTTTTTTTTATTTTAAAATAATAATATATATATATATATATTTCGATTATTATTGATCAAATAAGAAATAAATGTAAAATATGTAATTGAAATAAAGTCATTTTATAAACTCAAATATTATAAAAAATCTTAATTAAATAAAAAAAAAAAAAAAGGAAAAAATTTTTAAAAGAAAAAAAAAATTTTTTAAAACTAATATTAATAAATAACTATAATAAAAGTGAAGAAAAAATTAGTTAAAAGGAATAAAAGTAATAAAAGTAATAAAAATATTGTATAATATTAAAATTTTCTAATTTAAATTAAAATGGAAACAAAGAAAAAGAAGAACAGAAGAGTAACTCAAGCATGTAATTTGTAATGTTTAAAAAAAAAAAAAAAAAAAAAAAATTTATTTATTTTTTAATTATTTATTTATTTATTTATTTATTGGATGAATTTTTAATATATAAAAAATTTTTTTCTTATATAAAAATAAATATTAAAATTATTTTATTTAATTATATATTAATATATATATAATTAATTTTTTATTTAGTAATTTTACATAAGTGTCATTTAACTAATTTTTAAAATTGAATTTTTAACTTTTATCTATTATTTTATTTTATCCCTATACTTTTTTTTTATTTATATATAGTTGTAAAATTAAAAGAGTAAAATGTTCAGGAGATTGTCCTTGTCAGAAATGTGTAAGTAATAATGTAAAGTGTATATATTCAGATTCAAAAAAAAGAGGTAAAGTATTAATTTTTTTTTTTTTTTTTTTTTTTTTTTTTTTTTTTTTTTTTTTTTTTTTTTTTTTTGTATTTAAAATACTTTTTTGACTTAATATAATTAATTATAATAACTTAAAAAACAATAATTATAAATTATTATAAAAAATTAGGAAGAAAAATTAAAATCGATGAGAATAAGTATTTAAGTATGTATTTTTTTTTTTTTTTTTTTAAAACATTTAATATTGCTTAAATAAAATTTTTATAAAAAAAAATTTTTTTTATTATTAGTTATATATATATTAAAATATTATTGTAAAAAAAAAAAAAAAAAAAGGTAAATTTTCAGATGCATGTATTTTATTATACAATAGTATTCCTGAGCATATACCAATCATGAATAATGGAGATCCAAAATATGATATTTTTATCAATTATGAATTAATAAATAGTTTTTATCAATATTCAACTTTTGAAATTATTCCTTTTTTAAATTCCACCATTATTCGTAATAGGATTCAGAATAGAGAAATTTATTATTCCCTTTTATTTGGTTTGTATGCCCTATCAGAGATATTTAGACCTTATGGAGATTATAATCTTGGCTTGAAGTATAAAGAAATATCTAGAAAATTCATTAAATTAATCCTGGATAATAAACAAACAGGAAGTATTCAACTAATTGAAACTTTATACATTTTATCTCTTATAGGTATGTTTATAATAATAAAATTTATATATTATTATTACAATAATGATAATAATAATAGAAATAGTAATGATTACTATTACTATTATTATTATCATTATTGTTATTGTTGTTATTATTGTAATTATTATTATTATTATTTTTTTTTCTATGTATTATTCTTTATTTTATTTTATTTTTATTTTATTATCATATGAAAATTAACATATTATTTATTTTTATTGTATTATCATAAGAAAATTAACTATATCATTTATTTTATTTCAATATTCATATTTAAATATGATTATTTATTGTAAATTATCTTATAACCTAATAGAAACTGGAAATATATATGATTATATATATAGTAAATGGGCCCTAATAACATTATGGAACTATAATATATATGAAATTGATGTTCCAGAATATAGAACTTTGAATAGAAATAATGATAAATATAATCATATTTCTTTAGTTTATTCTGCTTTAATTGTAAAACATATATTTGCTCAAATAACATCAAACTTCATTGAATATTTTGAGTTATATGATCCTGAGTTTGAAAATAAAATGAAAGAATTGTATCATGGTATTGATTTTAATGAAACAGATACTGAAAATTTTTTAAATACTATTAAGATAAAGCCACGTTTAATTATGATAGATAACATGACTAGTAGTGAAAGCTTTTTTAATTTATATAAAATTAATAAATATACCAATAAAGTTGATCTTAATGATCTCTTACAATTAAAATATAAAGGAAATAATGTACTATCGTTATCAGCTATTAAATTATCTGAGACTACACTCTCTCTGAATCAGTCGAACATGTGGTTGATGATAGAGTATCATCATATATGTCAATTAAGAAATACTTTATTTTTATTTTCCAATGTTCAAAATAAAAAATTAATATTTGATGCGTCAATGTTCATCGAAGAAGATAGAAAATTTTTTCATTTCAAAGAGAATATTCCATATGGATATAAGTTATTTGATAATTCCTATTTTAAGGATTCAATAATGATGTTTTTATGTAAATATAAATTTTATTCAAATTTTCAAGCCAATAGAATATTTTTATATAGAGCTATTTTAAGACTTATATTAAATTCGATGACTTCACAGGATTTAATATCAAATATCAAAGCATCGATTAATAATATTCAAAATCAGGATAATGAAAATGAAAGAAAAATAAGTATTTATGAAAGAAATCAACATATCTATTTAAGATATATAAATAATAATTATTATGATCGTTATTATACAACTGATTCAACTTCTATTACTACTACTACTACTACTTCTATTAATAATAATAATCATACTATTAATAACTGTAATGATATTTATAATAATAATAATAATAATAATAATAGTAATAATACTTTAAATAACAATAATAAAATTTATGATAATAATAATAATAATAATTATAATTATAATTATAATTATGATAGTTATAATTTTAATAATGATCCATTTAATAGTAGTAACTATAATTATGGAAAAAAAAAGTATAATGAAGACACAGATTTAATGCAGAAATTTTACTCTAATAAATATAATTTAAAAGATGATGAATATATAAATAATAAATATTATGATGATAATAGAGAAAACTTTATAAATAGAAACAGTAATGTTTCAGAGAGAAAGGCAGTGTTGGATAATAATAATAATCATCATCAATACATTAGTAGTCATTTTGAAGATAAACATGAAAGAAATCAAGCTTATCAGGAGAGTAGTAGAATATTAAATACAAACAATGAAGAGAGAACCCATTATCATATAGAAAATGATGAGGAATATGTACATTGTATTAAAAAAATAAGGATAGAACAAAAATCAGAATATAATGAAAACAATATCGATAGAAATATTTTAAATTATAATACTAATATAAATGAATATAATAATAATAAGGATAATGATAATAATAATAAAAATGATAATAATAATAATTTAAATGATTATAATAATAATAATAGTATAAACGATTATAATAATAATAATAATAATAATAATAATAATAATATAAATGATTATAATATAAATTATAATAATAATAATAATAATATAAATGATTATAATAATAATTATAATATGAATGATAATAATAATAATAATAATAATAATAATAATATCAACAACAATAGCAACAATGATAATAATTCATATAAAGTAAATAAAGAAGGAGAAAAAGAAAAAATAAGGTATTGGGTTAATAAAATGAATTATATGGAAATGAGCAATGATGAAATGAATGATTTCATTTCTTCTTGTGTCTATCATCAAATAGTATTTATTTTAAAAAATATTATAAGTAAAAGTATTGATTTTATGTTGAATCAAAATATGTATATTTTAAGGATAGCAAAGAAAAAAGAAAATCAATTAAATAAAACCCAATATTATGAATACTCATCTTTTTTCACACTTTATGAATATGGTATAATCTATTTATCTAAATATGTTACTAATCATGGTCTTGATTATTATGATGATCATTTAATTACTTTTTCTACTGATATATACAAATTAAATCAAAAAATTATAAATAATTATTCTGATGATAATTGGTATGTCGGAAGACAAGAACCATATGATACCGATGGTCATTTAGAGGACGTAAAAAAAGAAGATATCTGCTGTAAACCAATAATATCTAATCTTATTGATAACGATAATAATAATAGTATGAATGAATATAATAATAATAATAATAATAATAATAATAATAATAATAATAATAATAATAATAATAATAATAATAATAATAATAATAATAATAATAATAATAATAGTAATAATAATAATTTTAACAATAATTATAACAACAATAATAATTATAATTATAATAATAGTTATAATAATAATAATAATAATAATAATAATAATAATAATAATAATAATAATAGTTTTAATAACAATAATAATAATTATAGTAATAATAATTATAATATTAATTATGATAATAATAATTATTATAATAATAACAATTATAATAATTCGATATATAACAATAACAATGACAATGATAACAATAATAGCAATAGTAATAATGATAATAATTATAATTATATTACTCAGGATAGAAATAGTGATATTAATGATAATAATAATTATGATAATGATAATAATAATAATAATAATAATAATAATAATAATAATAATAATAATAATAATAATAATAATAATAATAATAATAATAATAATAATAATAATAATAATAATAATAATAATAATAATAATAATAATAATAATAATAATAATAATAATAATAATTACATAAATAATCTTTCTCTTAAAGAGAATGACAATATTAAAAACTCATCTTTCGAAAATAAAATTAAATATGATAATATAAATATAAAATACGATCTTTGTGATATAATTTTAGATCTTTTAAATGATTCAATAGGAAGAGATGATATAAATCTTGGTAAAAGTCTTCATGAAATTATTGATTTATATTATTATCCAAATATAGAAGAAAAATATCATAGCTGTAAGAAATGCTTAAAAAACAATGACTACGGCCATTCCAAAGAATACTTTATTGAAATTTTAAAATTATTAAAATATTTTATTAATTTAAATGAATATACTTCGGATAATTGTTTGATTTATAGATGTAATAATCAAATTAATGATTTTCTTTATTCAGATCCATCAATAATTACTTATGATTTTTATTTTAAAGAGTTAATTAAGATGGAGTTCTACTATAAAGGCATTGGTAAATTTATTGAAAATTTTAGATATTTAATAGATAAAGCAAACAGTGCAATAAATCAAGGCACCAATACATTGAATATTGATTCTACGTTTGAAAATTTCTTTTTCTAAATATTAAAATATATATATATATATTATTATATATATATATAATGAATATATATTTATATATATAATAATTTTACATATATATGATAAATATATATATATAAATATTATTTTACATATATATGATGAATACATATATATATATAAATATTATTTTACATATATATATATAATAAAATATATATATAAATATATATAAATAATCATTAAAAATTAATTTGTATAATGAACTTGTATAAGTTCTTAAGATCAATTTATAATATACCAGTAGATATATATCAACAATATTTTTCTATTATTATTTTTTTTTTTCTATTATATTTTATTATATTATATTGTATTTTTATTTTTTTATAAATTATAATTAAGGATATTAAAAAAGTTATTGTTAGAAAGATTAGAAAGAAAATATTATTAGATTTAATTATAATTAAATTTAAAAAACAAATATTAGTTTTTTTTTTTTTTTTTTTTTTTTTTTTCTTTCTGTTAATAACATAAAATTCAATAGAAAAAAATTAATATATAGTGATCATTTAAAATAAAAATATAAATTATAATATGATTTTTTTTTTTTTTTTTTCTTTTAAAGAAAAAACAAAAAGCAAAAATAAATTAAAAAATTAAATTCATGTAGTAAATTGATCTTTTATATTTGTATGTTTATTTTATAATTTAATTTAAATAAATAAATGATAACTTTAAAAAAAAATTTTTTTTTAATTTTTTGATATTATTATTACAATAAACATTTAATTTTATTTTATTTAAAATTTTCCTTTTTAAAAACATAAATTTATTATAATAAATATTATTATAAATAAAATGTTTTTAATAAAAGTAAAAAAGATAGATTATTCGATCATAAAAAAAAAAAAAAAAAAAAAATACTTATTAAAATTTATTATTAGTAATCTTTTTTAAACTTTTTAAGATTTTTTAAATTAAATTTTATTATTATTATTTTTTTTAAACTTTTGATTGTGTCAAAGTCCATAATAAAACATTTTTTTTTTTATTTACTAATTTTTGTGGATGTTGCTATTTATTTCAATTATCTTCATCACCTTCAACCACTGTAAATATATATTATATATTTATATATAAAACCTTTATCATTAAAACTATTTCTTTAAATAAAAACTAATACTTTAATAATCTTAATTAATATAAAAAATAAATCATAAAATATTAAATAAATAAATAAATAAATAAATAAATAAATAAATAAATAAATAAATAAATAAATAAATAAATAAATAAATAAATAAATATAAATAAATAAATAAATAAATATAAATAAATAAATAAATATAAATAAATAAATAAATGCTAAAACTCAGTAATTTGGGTTTTATAATTATAGTTTATTAATATATTTTATGATAAAGAGTTGCTAATATTTATTTATTTATTTATTTATTATTTTTTTTGTAACATTTTATATACTTTTATTTCTTTCATTAAATGGCAGATACAGTAATTTATATATAATAGGTCTCACTATTTTATATAAATTTTACATATTCGCTCATCCTCATAATTAAAATTGTGTAAATATTTATATATAAAACCTGCATCCAATTAAAAAAGACCATACAAATATAGAGTAATCAAACAATTTAAACTAAATCACAATAATGCAGTATAAAAAAACTTTTTAATTATAATTGATTAAAGGAATAATATTTTATAACTTTAATTATTATTAATAGTGCGAAATGAAACTATTTTAAATTATTATTATTATTATTATTATTTTTTTTTTTTTTTAATTTTTGACAAGTATTTATTATAAAAGTTTTTTTTTTTTTTTTTTTTTTTTTTTTTTTTAATTTTTATCCTTTTATTTGGTTATAAAAAAATATTTTTTTTTGCTTAAATAAATATAAATGTACTAAATAACATTATCCATGAAAATAAAAAACTAAATAATATTTTTTATAATTCTTAATTAAGATTGATATTATAAACTTTGAACGACGTAAAAAATTAATAATTATAAAAAAATATATATAAATATTTATACATTTAAATATTCCTTTATAAAATATATATATATATATATATTTTTTTTTTTTTTTGTATTTCTAAAGAAATATAGATTATAAAAGTATTATTGATTATACTTAACATATTACATGGATATATACGAATTTTATTATTCATTTTTATATGTCAAATTTGATTAATGATTAATAATAAATAAATAAATATATGAAATAATAATAAAAAATACTAAATAGTTAAAAGAAATAGTAAATATTAATAAAAAATAAAAATATTATATATAATATTAATAATTCATAATAAATAAAACTAATAAAAAAAAATAATAATAAATTATTATAATAAATAATACCAATATATAATAATAATTATAATGATAATAATAATATTAATTTAATTGTATACAATTAATTAATAATCAGCTAAAAATAGTATATTTTATATAGAAGTTTTAATATATTTATATTGAGTATATATTTTTATTAAGTCTTAATATAATAATTTTTTTTTTTTTTTTTTTTAATAAAAAAAATAAAAATTTTAATTAACTAAAAATAAATAAATACCATTTAAAAAATATTACTCAATAATTTAAAAGTGTTTTAATAGTATATAAATAAAATAAGGAAAAAAAAATATATTATGCATTTATAATATTTAAATATTCATAAGAATTTTTATTTATTTTTTATTTTTTTTTTTTTAAAATATTAATATTTTATTATATTATAAAAATCCATTTTATGGAAAATAAAATATTAAGAAATACATATATAAATTTATATGAATCCCATTTAATATGTCATGTATACCGTAATTACCAATAAATGAAAAAAAAAGTATAAAGATAAAATAAATTAATATTAAAAAAATCATCATTTTGTACTTTTTTTAATATTTATATATTATTATTATTTATTTCACACATATATATATATTAAGTTTATTTCTTTTAAATATATTATAGATTTTCTTTTTTTTTTTTTTATATAAAATTAAAATTTTTTTTTTTTTAAAAATTAAATTTGATAAGAAAAATTAATATATTAATAATACATAATAGTTTTTTTTTTATTAGTTTTTATTTTTTTTTTTTTATTATTATTATTTTTTTTTTATTTTACTATTATTATTATTATTATTATAATTATTATTATTTTATATATTTATTTTTTTTATTTTTTTAATTTAATAGATAAAATAATAATAATAAAATAGAAAAAAACTTTCAATTTACTTTAAAGTAGTATATTAAAAAAAATTATTTATTTATTTATATATAGATATAAAAGAAAAATTATTAGTTTAGATATAACGTTGTAAGTAAAAATGATAGAACCAGTTAAAAAGAAGAATAGAAGAGTAACTCAAGCATGCAATTAGTAATGTTTAATTCGTTTATATAAATATAATAGAGAAATTATTTATTATTAATTAGAACTTAATAATGATATATATATATTTAATAGTTGTAAATTAAAAAGAGTAAAATGTTCAGGAGATTGTCCTTGTAAGAAATGTATAAGTAATAATATAGAGTGTACATATTCTGATTCCAAAAAAAGAGGTATAAAATTATTTTATTTTTATTTATTTATTTTATTTATTTATTTATTTATTTTTTTTATAAAAAATAATTTTATTAATAATTAATTGTTTAAATATTAATAATAATCAATAGGAAGAAAGGTTAAAATTGATGAAGATAAGTATTTAAGTAAGTATTATTTATAAAACATACATATACTTTTTTTTTTTTTTTTTTTTTTTTTTTTTTTTTTTTTTTTTTTTTAATTATGATTTTAATTTTTAAATATATATTATTAGAAAAATTTACGGATGCTTGTAATTTTTTATTTAATGGAATTCCTGAACATGTTCCCGTTATAAATAATGAAAATCCAAAATATGACATTTTTGTTAATCATGAATTAATAAATAACTTTTATAAATATTCAACATTCGAATTTATACCCTTTTTAAATATTGATATTATTAAAAATAGAATTTATAATAAAGAAATATATTTTTCACTTT
This sequence comes from Neocallimastix lanati (nom. inval.), assembly GCA_016946835.1. Taxonomy (NCBI): domain Eukaryota; kingdom Fungi; phylum Neocallimastigomycota; class Neocallimastigomycetes; order Neocallimastigales; family Neocallimastigaceae; genus Neocallimastix; species Neocallimastix lanati (nom. inval.). The sequence continues at coordinate 101,578 of JACVTC010000173.1, forward strand.
TATTTGCGTTATATGCCATCTCAGAAATTTTTAAGCCATTCGGCGATTATAATGTTGGTTTAAAATATAAAAAAATATCAAAATCATTTTTAGAATTATGTAGAATTAAAAGAAAAGTTAATAGTATTCAGATCATTGAATCATTTTATATTCTTTCAATAATTGGTAAGTTAAAATAATTTAATATTAAATTAAATTAGTTTATATATATATATATATATATATAATTAATAATTTAAAAATAATAACAAAAACATTATCATTAATCATTAGTAATTTAAAAATAATAATAACAAAATCTTTATCATTAATCATTAATAATAATAATAAAAATAATAATAATAATAATAATAATAATAATAAAAGAAAGTGGAAATATCAATGATTATTTTTTTACTAAATGGGCATTGATAACTTCATGGCAAAGTAATGTATACGATTTAGAGGTTCCAGAATATAAAAAAGAAGATGAAATTGAAGAAAAAAAAAATTACATTTCTTTAGTTTATTCATCTGTTATTTTAAAACATATGTTTGCACAAATAATTTCCGGTTTAATTGAATATATTGAAATATATGATTCAGGATTTGATGGTACAATTAAAAGATTATTTATCGATGTAAATAAATCAAAGGATGAATTAGATACCACAAAATATTCAAGTGAACATAAAATTAAACCACATTTGATATTAATGGATACAATGAAAAGTGATAAAAATTTTTCAGTTGTTTTTAAAATTAACGAATTTACCAAACAGATTGATCTAAATGATTTGCTATTATTAAAATATAAAGGAAATGATGTTATATCATTATCAACTATAAGATCATTAGAATATACATTATATATGAATCAACCTAATAGGTGGACGATTGTGGGATATAATAATATTTGTCGATTAAGAAATGCATTATTTTTATATACTAATATAAAATATAAAAAAATGGATTTTAATGCAGCCATGCTTATTGAAGAGGATAGAGGATGTTCATACTTGATTAAAAATATTCCACGTGAGTTTATAATGTCAAATAATTCATATCGTACGGATCCGGCAATAATGTATCTATATAAACGTAGATTTTATTCAACATTTCAAGCTAATAGAATATTTTTGTATCGAGTTATTTTAAGACTTTTATTAAATTCAGTATCATCACTTGATTTAATCTCAAATATTAAAACAAAAATTAATAATAGCAAAAATAATACACACGAAAAAGAAAATAAAGATAGTATCTGTGAAAGAAATAAGTATTTATATATGAATTATGGTAAAAGTAGTTTATTTGAATCGCTTTATGATTCCAGAAATAATATAAAATCTAATAAAGTAAAAACAGAGACAAAAAATGCTAATGAGAATCAACAATATCGCAGTATTTCAGATGAGAGTCATTTTAAGAGAGAGAAGGAAGAGGAAGGAAAGGAAGATTATAAATCCAATGTTAAGAAAATAAAATTGGAAGAGGAAAATAATTTCATAAAGGATGATTTAAAACAATCTAAAAAAGAAAGTAATACCAATGAAGGAAAAGCTGATCCAAATGAAAATTATCTTAAAAATAAAGATACTAATATAAAAACGAATAAGGAAGAAAATGAAAAAAAAGAGGAAAAAATTAAATATTGGATAAATCATTTTAATTATATGGAAATGACAGTAGATGAAATGAGTGATTTTATTTCTTCATGCATATATCATCAAATTGTATTTATTTTAAAAAATATTATAAGTAAATGCATCGATTATATATTAAATCAAAACATGTACTTTTTAAGAATAGCCAAATTTAAAGAATCAAAAGAGAAAATATCACAATATTATGAAACTCCCTGTGTTATTTCATTATACGAATATGGAATAATTTATTTGTCTAAATATGTTGCGAATCATGGCAGTGATAACTACGATGACCTTATTAACTTTTCTTCTGATATTGAAGAATTAAGTAAAAGGATAAAAAAAAATAAGGATGATAATAATTGGTATATTGGAAGACAGGAAGCTTATAATACCCCATCACAAAATCCAAAAGATTCATATGAAGAAACAGATAATATGATAAAAAGCGAGGATAATTTAAAAAAGGAGTATTTTTCAGGTCAAACAACTATAAATTCAAATAATTATCTATCGTATATAGAAATGAAAATGGAAAATCAAGATAATAAAATGGATTCTTATAGTCTTTGTGATCAAATATTAGATCTTATATATATTTCAGAAGGGAAGGATGATATAAGTATAGGGGAATCTCTTCAAAATCTGGTAGACTTATACTTTTATCAAAATGTTAAGAAAAAATGTCATACCTGTAAAAGTTGTATTAGGAATAATAATTTTGATAATACTAAGGAAATGTTTATCGAAATTTTAAAGTTATTAAAATATTTTATTAATTTAGATGAGTATACACCATTTAAATGCAATATTTATAAATGTCATAATCAGATTAATAAGTATCTTTATTCAGATCCGTCCCTTATCACTTATAAATACTATTATAATGAATTGATTGATATGGAAAAATATATTAAAGGAATTCATGAGTATAATGAAAATTTCAAATATTTAGTAGATAAAGCCAATACTGCTTTAAAGAAAGGAGATAATTCATTTGATATTGATACACATTTCAGAAATTCATTTTTCTAATATAACAAAAAAAAAAAAAAAAAAAAAAAAAAAAGTAATTATAATAATAATAATACATATATCCAAGGAAAATTAAATAAATAAATAAATAAATAAATAATAATAAAAAAAAAAAAAAAAAAAAAGGTAAAAATTATAATATTTATAATGACGATGACGATGACGATGACAATGACAATGACAATGACAATAACAATAACATTGAAAATAGAAATATTAATAATAATCATAATAAAAATAAAATATAAAAATAACTAAAAAAGTATATAATAAAAATTAAATTAAGATAATATAATAAATATTTAATTAACTATTATAAATGATTCTATTTTCCTATTTTCCTTTTTTTTTTTTTTTTTTTTCTTTTTTCTTTTTTCTTTTTTCTTTTTTCTTTTTTTCCTTATTTATTTATTTATTTATTTATTTATTTATTTTTATTTTATTTCTTTTTTATTTTTAGTATTGTTTTAAGTTCATTATCAAAATATATATAATCTAATATAAAATATAAAATATATAAATATATATATAAATATGTATTATACTAATCACAATGAAATAACTTAATTGAATTATTTAATTTACTTAATATGAATATGAATATTGATTAATTAATATATATATAATATATCTAAAATATCTATTCTCTCAAAATATAATTTATATATATATATAAAAAGAAAAGATGATTATTTATTTCATAGTTTTTTTTTTTTTTTTTTTTTTTTTTTTTTTTTTTTTGTTATTTTTTAGGCTTCATTTTATTAAAGTAAAACTATTACTAGGCTATTCAAGGGGATATTCCATTTTCAATAAACTCTCTATAATAATGAGAAGGGAATGGTTTGGCCTGCATCTTTAAAAACATTAATAGTTTTTTTCGTTTTATCCATAAAGGTTTTCTTCCTTATAAATTTGATAATATCTTTATGACCCATTTCCATCGCTATTTCTATGGCCGTCTTTCCTTTTAATTTATTACTACCATGAATACCATAAATCGTCTCTCGATCAATTTTGACATTATTTTCAATTAACAGTTTAACGATCTTTATATTGCCATGATAACTGGCCCAATGAAGAGCCGTCCACCCATATTTGTCAATGTATTCTAATCCCATTTCTTTACTACTTATTAAATTGATGGCATCTATTTGACCTTCTTCATTTTTAATGGCGTTGATTAAACATTCGGCCTTATTATTAATCTCTTCAACAATTTGATTTTTTCCTTTATTTTTATTTTTATTTTCAATAGACATGGCTTCGATCATTTGCTGCTTTTTTTCTTCTTCTTCATTTTCCAATTCGGAAATATGGTTAACCATTAAATTATAAATTTCTTTATTTCCGGTTTTTAATGCAATATCCATTACCGTAAGTCCATCCTTATTTTTTATATTCAAATCAGGATTTCTTTCTAATAGAGTTTCTACGATATTACTGTTATTATGATAGATAGCAATGTGTAATGGTGTCCAGTGTTCATAAGTTACTAAATTAATATTTGCTTTATTGTCAATGAGATTATGAATAACTTGTTCATTATTATATTGACATGCAATATGAAGTGGTGTCCATCCTTCACTATTTTTTATATCAATTACAGCATGATTAATAATTAAAAGTTGGACAATATTTTCATTACCATACTGACTAGCAATATGGAGAGGCGTATTATTTAATTGATCAAAACTATTGACATTAGCATGACAATTTGCAATTAAATATTCGGCGATTTCCATGTAATTATCACGCGAGGCGATATGAAGAGCGGTCCATTTATTGGAATCTTTTGTATCGACATCAATATCTTTTTTCATTAATTGTTTAACTATATTCTTTTCATTGTTTTTAACACTTATTTGTAAAAGTTTATATTCGTCCTTCGTATCTATATATAAATCGGCTCCTCTTTCTAATAAACATTTCACTATTTTACCGTATCCTTTACCACAGGCAATCTCTAGAGCACTATAGCCATTCTCTCGAATTTTTATGTTGATATCCAGGCCATGATCAAGAAGATAACAAACAATTTTGAATTTATTTTTAAATACGGCAATATGAAGAAGAGACCATCCATCAACAATTACTTCCGATAAATCAGCTCCTTGTTGAACAAGAATATCTAAATCCTCACTATTTCCATTTACACATGCCATGATTAATTTTTTTTGAATAGTTTTCCATTCTGATATAGATGAAGTTGATAATGAATTTGAGTTTGAATTATTTGGTATGACATTTAGGATATTTTCAGATGTTTTTGACTTTTCATTTTCAGTTGAGGTCGGGTTATCCTGATTCAATGATGTATTTGTATTATGTATGGTGGTTTCGATATTTGGTATTTTAGATTTGAATAAATAAGAATTTTTATTACTGATTAGAGAAAGTTTGTTCTTATTCATGGATGAATTTGAGAGAAGTTCATTTTGTATGGCGATTTCGGTATTATCAAATATATTAGAATTTTTATTATTTATGGGTGTAATTTCATTTCTATTAATAGACGAAATAATAATATTTTCTTTTTTTAGGGGGATTTGAGTATTTTTAATGTTAACTTCGACTTTTGTAAAAGTAGAATAGTCATCGTTAATTTTATTTTTATTACTATTTAGTTCTTTTTCTAAATATTTTACAATATCAAAGTGTTCCTTTTGTTTAGCTACCAATAAAGGAGTTTGTCCGTTATCATTTTCACTTTCAATATTGGCTCCCTTTTCCACTAAATATCTTACAATATCTAAATGTCTATTTCTTGATGCAGTAAGTAAAGGTGTCCATCCACCATTATCTCTACTTTCAATATTGGCTCTTTTTTCCACTAAATATTTTACAATATCTAAATATCCTTTATCTGAAGCAATGAATAAAGCAGTCCATCCACCGTTACTTTTACTTTCAATATTGGCTCTCTGTTCCACTAAATATTTTACAATATCTAAATGTCCACTGCTTGAAGCCGTAATTAATGGAGTCCATCCATATTTATCTTTACTTTCAATATTGGCTCTCTTTTCCACTAAATATTTTACAACATCTAAATATCCTTTATCTGAAGCAATAAACAAAGCAGTCCACCTACCATTACTTTTACTTTCAATATTTGCTCCTTGCTCTAATAAATATTTTACAATATCCAAATGACCATTACTTGATGCACTAATTAAAGGAGTCCATCCAAAATTATTTTCACTTTCAATACTGGCTTTCTGTTCCACTAAATATTTTACAATATCTAAATGTCCACTGCTTGAAGCCGTAATTAAAGGAGTCCATCCATATTTATCTTTACTTTCAATATTAGCTCCATTTTTAACTAAATACTTTATAATTTCAAGTTTTTCACAACTGATAGCTTTAAACAGTGGTGTTTCTTCAATATCATTTCGACAATCGATTTCTGAACAATTATCTATATTCATTTTTAATATTTTCTCATCAATTTTATTGTTACAATAATCTTCAATTAATGTAAAAAGTGAATATTCCGTCTGATCCTTATTAACCTTTTTTTTTTCCAAATATTTTACAATATCAGAGTGGTTTTTATATTTAGCTATAACTAATGGATTCCGAGTCCATCTATTATCATTGCTACTTTCAATATTGGCTCCATTTTCTACTAAATATTTTACATTATCTAAATGTCCTGTATATGAAGCAATATAAAGGAGTTCTTCCACCATTATCTCTACTTTCAATATTTGCTCCTTGCTCTAATAAAAATTTTACAATATCTAAATGACCATTACCTGATGCACTAATTAAAGGAGTCCATCCAAGATTACTTTTACTTTCAATATTTGCTCCTAGCTTTGATAAATATTTTACAATACTTAAATAACCACTTTTTGAAGCAGAATGTAAAGGAGTCCATCCAGAATCATTTTCACTTTCAATATTGGCTTTCTGTTCCACTAAATATTTTACAATATCAAAATGTCCACTGTTTGAAGCCGCAATTAAAGGTGTACATCCATATTTATCTTTACTTTCAATATCGGCCCCTTTTTCCACTAAATATTTTACTTTCTCAAGATTATTACAATCTATAGCTTTAAATAATTTAGAAGAAAAACTAACACTAAAAACTCGTTTTAACATTGGTTTAATTTTTTTTTTTTTTTTTTTTTTTAAATAATTTTATAGTAATAAAATTATATAATAAAGGATTATAACTTTTATTTATTTTCTAAGTGTTGGTTGGATAGATCTTTACAATTTTTGTTTTTAGAAATTGAATAGGTGATAGGAAGTTAATAATACTAGTAACTGATATTATAGATAAATAATAATATATATCTGTTTATCATTATTAACAGGTTTTACTTATTTATTGCTAATTTTAGATTATAACCTTTTAAATAGATAATTCCTAATTATTGAGTATTATCTGTTGATAGGAGTATATCAAGAATTTTGGATATTTCTCAAATTTGTATAATATTTCTCTAATTTTTGGTTTTATTATTTTACTTGATTTGTAGTTTATTTTACAGTGATTTATTCGGAATGAATATTTTTAATTTTGAAGTAGTATAACGCTTATATTTAATTATTTATCAAAATTTTATAAATTTTATAAAGTATATTTGTATAGTATTTACAAAGTAAAGAAAAGGTAATTAATTATTTAATTATATATCAATTTATGAGTTTCTTTTAGTTCGCTAAAATAATTTATTCTTTATTAGAAATTCTTTTTTTCAGTAAAAATGTTTTAAATGTATATAAAAAAAAAAAAAAATTAAAATTAAAAATTCTTTTGAAATAAGAATATATTACAATGTAATTAAATATATTTAAATAAATGCTATTATTAATATATTAATTAATTAATATAAATTATGAAATTATAAATATAAATTTATATTAAAATATTTATTAAATTACATAAAATAAATTAAAACCTTATTTTCTATGTGTAAATTACATATTTTTTTAGAAAATAAAATTAATTTACGTAACCCCACTACCCCACTATCACTCACTGCTCAAATTATGATCAAATTATCTTAATACTCTGTGCCTAATTACTTTTTATAAGAAATTGAAATGATTATAATTAAATAGTAATAGTAATAGTAATAGTAATAGTAATAGTAATAGTAATAGTAATAGTAATAGTAATAGTAATAGTAATAGTAATAGTAATAGTAATGTAATAGTAATAGTAATAGTAATAGTAATAGTAATAGTAATAGTAATAGTAATAGTAATAGTAATAGTAATAGTAATAGTAATAGTAATAGTAATAGTAATAGTAATGTAATAGTAATAGTAATAGTAATAGTAATAGTAATAGTAATAGTAATAGTAATAGTAATAGTAATAGTAATAGTAATAGTAATAGTAATAGTAATAGTAATAGTAATAGTAATAGTAATAGTAATAGTAATAGTAATAGTAATAGTAATAGTAATAGTAATAGTAATAGTAATAGTAATAGTAATAAAACAAATTATTTTATTTAACTTTTGTTTATTTCTTTATACTGAAAAAAAAAAAAAAAACTAACTTCATTTTGCTATTGGAAGGGATAAACTAAAATATTTTTTTTTGGTATTGTTACCATGGAATAAAAAACTTTGATTTATAATAAAATTGTAAAATTCAGTTTTTCATTTATTGCTCTTATGAATGTCATATGCTAATTTTATGATTTAAATCGATTCAAAATTTCTATTACAATACTATCTATATAAGTAGATATAAAAAAGAGTTTTTTTTTTTTTTTATTTTTTTTTTTTTTTTTATAAAATATATGTATAGCCTATGGTATCATCCATAAAACCTGTAGAATTTTAACTTGAATTTTAACTATATTAAAATGTTCATTTAAGCAAGTATAAACTATTGGCGTATTTTATAACAATAAATAAAATGAAATGAAATAATTTTCTTTTTAAAAAAAGGAAAAATCATAAAAATTATTATTTATAATAACTAAACAGGAATTAAATGTAATAACATAAAATAATAAAAAAAAATAATAATAATAATAAAAAATTTTTTATTTTTAACATATTTACTTTAACCTATCTATACTTTTTCAGTTTTATTATTTTAATATGAAAAAGTTATCAATAATTATTGATCCTTGATAAAAATAATCCACACCATTGATACGGAGGTAAATTTGACAGTTGTTTAAATCAATTAGCCTATTAATTTACTGAAAATGTGAATAAATAGTTTCTCTTTTATTTTTTTTTTAATACTATAGATATTATTTGTACTTTTTGAGTATCATCATTATCATCATCACCTTAATTTTTATTATTATAACATTATGATTATTTACAAAATAAACGTGCTATTTATAGAATAATTATTATATATATTCGTTGTTGGTATATATGATAATTATAGCGCTATGAAAAAAAGAATTGCATTTCGCAATGAAGTTGCATTAATTTATATATAAATTAATGAAAATGTTAAACATATATATATTTATTAAATTTTTTTTTTTTTTTTTTTTTTTTTTTTTTTTTTTTTTTCAAGAACTTTTACTAAAATATTTTATTTTTAATACATATATTTTATTTATTTATTTATTTATATATTTATTTTCAGATATATAAAACTTCTAAATTTTAATTTTTATTTTAATATAAAAAATTTTTTTTTAAAAGAATGTATTTTATTTAAGAATATTTAGAGAATATCTTTTTTATATATATTTAAAAAAATAATTTGTTTTATATATTTTAAAGATATATATAATTCTTTTTAATTTTTAATCTTTAATTTTTTTTTTTTTTTTATTAAATAAATTTTATAGATTTCAAGTATATTTTATTTTAAATAATTTTTATATATTTCAAGCATATATTTTATTTTATTTTATTTTCATTAAAAATATATATATATAATGAAATTTTCAAAAATATTTTATTTTTAAAGAATATTGTTTTAATTTTTTTTTAAAACATATAAATTCAAAATAAGTCTATTGTAGATAGATAGTTTATGTGAAGAAGATTTCAAAATGTTTTTCTATTGTTTCAATAGTAAGAACTTAATCTCAACATATGACAATAGTAGTGGAAAATTTTTTTCACTACTTAATCAAATAAATATCTCAACATATGACAATAGTAGTGGAAAATTTTTTTCACTACTTAATCAAATAAATATAAATAATGCAACGTTTGGATCTTTAAGAATATGTTAAGAAATAAAAGCGAAAAATAAGAAGAAACCCATAAAATATGATAATACTATAAAAGTTTTAATACTGAAATTATGGAATTCTGGAACAGACGATTAGGCCATTTCTAAATAGATCTCTAATGTGGTGGTATTTGATATCTATATGCTTTGTGTAAAGATATTATTAATATCTTTATAAATTTTAATTAAATTTAATCATAAATTTAAGTAAAATTGAAATAAATCTATTAAAAATCACGTGTATAAAATTATTGCAAATAATTTTAAACAAAACTTCGACTTCTTCCCAATCATATTAATAAATTAAAAATTTCTCTTGTGAAACTAGTAATTGAAAATCATTTCTTTTTATGTAATTTAATTTAAATAATAAGAGTTAAGGTTTTTTACAAGATAAATTAACAACATGAAACTATGCAATTAGTCATGTTGAAACTTGCGGCATTTTATGCTAAAATCATATTAAATAATTATGACAACTTTTATATTAATTTTAAATAGAAAATATAATAAGAATTTATTAATAATATTTAAATAATAAATAAATAATAAATGAGCTCGATTGAAATTGTTTATATTTATTTTAGTTATTAATTATAATTCTCTTTATTCAGTAATAGTTAATTATTTATTATTAGTTTAGGTTAGTATTGTTTTTAAATAAATAGTTAGATAATATAATTCAATAGGAATTATATATTCTAAATGTAATAAGATAAAAATATAAATAGTTAACCAAATTTCATGTATTTTAATCGATGTAATTGTTATTAACGATTTATTGTTAATAACACTAATAATTAATAAAGATTATTTTAAAATCTAAATATAATAAAACTTATTTGTTTATAAAACATTTTTGTGTTATTTAGTGTTATTATAATTTTTGACTTATAATCTATTTTTTTAAATCAAAACTTTATAATAACAATTACCTTTTTCTCTCAATAAAATACGTTATAAGTCAAGATTACAACACGTGATACGTTAACAGTGGCTTGTGTGTGGCTTGATTCAAAATATTTTTTTACCAGTTTTAGATTATTGCTACCAGTTTCAGAATATTGCCACCAGCTCTATAATATTGCTACCGAAATTACAATTACACGTCTTAGAACAAGATTCGAAAAACCATAAACCTTTAATATTTTAATTTATAACGTTACGTTTACTCGACAGCACCGCTTCAAAGGATAGAGCTAGATCGACTAGATGAAAAAACATTATAGTTTGAAATATTTATTTGTTTGATATTTTTGTTAAAGAGATTGCAAAAATTTAAGTCAATTTAAAATAATCAAATTGGAGGGATTTAACAACCTAATAAGAAGATTCGAAGACCTTAACCTGCAAGAAATGAATCAAGAGAATCATCAAGTTCTGCCCCGTAACAATCAAAAGATTGTTAACGAACCACCGCTATTTTCTGGAATCAAGAAGGACTTTGATGGCTTCCTTACAAGAGCTGAAATAGCTATGGAAGCCAATCCACAAGGTTTCAATAACGACCATACAAAGGTCAGATTTATAATTTCTTATCTTGTCGGTGATCCCTTGATATGGGCCTCAAACTTGCGAAGAAATAATGATCCCCTGCTCAATGTTTATGAAGATTTTATTCAAGAATTAAGAAATCAATTTGGAGAGCAGGACATGAGCACAGTTGTCGCAAACGGTAAATTATGCAGCATCCGACAACATAAATTTGGTCATGTTAGTGAGTATATAAATGAATTTAATAAAATCAGCAGACATTCAGATTTTAACGATTCTGCTAAGATTTATATGTTTGTAAAAGGACTTCACTACAAGATGAGGGAGCACCTTGCAGTGGTAAATCCAAATCCCAACAACTTAAGAAGACTTTTCACTGATGTCCTTAGTATCGAAAGCTTAACTAAGAGACATGAAATAAATGAATTTTTCTATCATAATTATTACCATCGTAAGGAAATAAATAATAATAATCATGCGTCTACTAGTGACCCAATGGAAATAGATTTATACAGAATTAAGAGAGGACAAACGAATACAAGTTACTTCCCTTCTAACCAGAAATTATATCAAGAAAACTCGAATTCAAGAGATGAAGAAAGAAGGAAAGGATTGTGCTATTATTGTAAAAAACCAGGTCATCGCTATTTTAACTGTCCAAATAAGAAGAAACCTGCCGGAGTCAAGATTATCAGTAAACAAGAAAACACCGCTACCACACCCTCAAGTAGTTTAAGAAGAATTAGAAGAATCAACAGCCAAGAAGATATTGTCAAAGTTAGAAAAATCGTGGAAGAACAAAACTCACTTTTGACAAAGAAAAGTAATATCATTGATTTCTATATTAAAACAAACGATATAGAAGAAGTAAAAGCAAGAGTTCTGATCGATTCTGGTTCTGATCTTAATTTTATCCATCCTGAATTCGCTAAAGCCTTTGGAATTAAAACAAAAGAAATCGAAGAACCTTTCCGTGTTACTGGTCTTGGATATGGTGTTTCATCAGTAAAAAAGGAAACTGAGAAATGCGTTCTTCGTTTAAGGAACCACTTGGAAACGATTCAACTCTATGTTCTCAGGATTCCTGATGTTGATATTATCTTGGGTTTACCATGGATCAATAAGCACTCCCCCTACAACTACCATGACGCAAAGAAGATTTCTTTCGGATCCGGTTTCTGTGCAAGACATTGTAACAATGGTAAAAGAAAAAGGAAAAACAAGAACAAGAAAAGGAACAAAGGAAAAGAACCTGCTGCCAACCTAGAAGAAAACAAAGTTATTATTGAAGAATCAAGAAAAAGAAAACCTCTCTTTGACTCTGATTCCGACTCTGACTCAGAAGAAGAAATTTCTATTCGTGGCCGCCGAACTCGTATTAGAACTTGCTCTGAATTTAATAATTATGATAGTGATAGTGATAACTTTAGCGATAGTGATGATATTATTGTTATGAATTGTGATAGTAAAATTAGTACTAATAGTTTAAGGATTTTAAAGAAAATTTGTGAATCTAGTAAATGTAAGAAATTAAATGTAATTGAAAAATGTAATGATGAAGATAATAATTTAAATAAAGATGGTGAAAAGGTCGAAGTACCTGAAATCTATTTGATGTTTAAAGAAGTGTTTAATGAAAATAATTGTAATGTGTTACCTCCGCATCGTAATTATGATTGTGAAATTAAATTAAAAGATAATTGTAGTCTATTTTATGGTCCGTTGTACCCTTTAACTGAAACGGAGAGAGAAGAATTAAAGAAATATTTAGAAGAGAATTTAAAAAAGGGTTTTATTAGGAAATCTTCTTCTCCTGCTGGTGCACCTATTTTATTTGTTAGAAAAAAGGATGGTACTTATAGACTAGTTATTGATTATAGAAAATTGAACGAAATGACCATCCGTAACTCTTATCCACTTCCTTTAATTAGTGAATTGTTGGATAGAGTTAAAGGTGCTAAATATTTTACTAAGTTAGATTTAAAATCTGCTTATAACTTAGTAAGAATTAAAGAAGGTGACGAGTACAAAACTGCCTTTCGTACAAGATACGGGCACTTTGAATATCTCGTTATGCCTTTTGGGCTTAAGAATGCCCCTGCTACATTCCAACATTTTATAAATGATGTTCTCAGTGATTACTTAGATGATTTTGTAATCTCTTACATTGATGACATTTTAATTTATTCTAATACTTTAGAAGAACATCATGTACATGTTAAGAAAGTTTTAAGAAAATTGTTAGAGAATCATTTAGTTGTTAAATTAGAAAAGTGTGAATTTGATGTAACTGAAACTACCTTTCTTGGTTATGTTTTATCAAGAGATGGAATTAAAATGGATAAAGAAAAAGTTAAAGCAATTTTAGATTGGCCTGTTCCAACAAACGTTAAAGAAATTCAATCGTTTATTGGACTTTGTAATTATTACAGAATTTTTATTAAAGACTTTGCGAAAATTGCAAATCCTCTCCACAAATTAACTAGAAAAAATGTTCCTTTTAATTGGAGTTCTGAACAACAAAAAGCGTTTGATACTTTAAAAGAATTATTTACTACTGCTCCTATTTTGAAACATCCTGATAGCAACAAACAATTCATTGTTGAAACTGATGCTAGTAATTTTGCTGTTGGTGCAATTCTTTCTCAGGAATTTGATGGGCATTTGCATCCAATTGCTTTTATTTCTACTAGCTTAACTAAATCCCAAAGAAATTACCCTATCTATGACAAAGAACTTCTTGCTATTAAAGTTGCATTGGAAGGATGGAGACATTACTTAGAAGGAGCTCGCCATCAGTTTATTATTTATACTGATCATAAGAATTTAACTTTCCCTCGAAAACCTGAACTTCTTTCCCAACGCCAAATTCGTTGGTATGAATTCTTATCTAGATTTGATTTTAAACTAATTTACAGAGCTGGTAAAAAGTCAGGTAAACCAGATATTTTATCAAGACGTAGTGATCATTTATTTGCTAGTGTTCGTCCTATTTCATGCGTTATTAATTCATGTAGTTTTAAGAATGATTCTTTAATCTCCTCTATTCATGATTCTCTAGCTAATGATGAATTCTATTGCAAAATAACTGATTTTCTTAAAAATGATAAATCAAAAGATCCCCCTTTTAGTAAAATCGATAAATTTTCTCTTGACAAAAATGGTTATTTACTTTTTGAAAATTTAATTTATGTTCCCAATAAAATTAGAATAAGAGTTTTAGAACTCCATCATGACTCTATTTCTGCTGGTCATTTTGGAATTAATAAAACTATTGAACTTATTTCTCGTAATTTCTGGTGGCCTAAATTACAAAAAGATGTTAAAATGTTTATTAAATCTTGTGAAATTTGTTCAAAATCCAAAATCCCAAGACATAAGCCATATGGTTTACTTTCTCCACTTTCTACACCAAATAGAGCCTGGTCTGCTATCTCTATGGATTTTATTGTTGAACTTCCGAAATCCAAAGATATGACCACTATAATGGTTGTTGTGGATCGCTTAACTAAAATGGCTCATTTTATACCTTTTAGATGTCTTCCTACTGCTTCTATTGCTGCTGATTCTTTCATTGCTAATATTTTTAAACTTCATGGTTTCCCCGATTCTATTATTTCTGATCGTGGTTCTCAGTTTACCTCTGATTTTTGGAATCGTCTTTGCTCTCTTTTAAATATTAAGCATTCTTTTTCTACTGCTTATCACCCGCAGACCGATGGTCAAACGGAGAGGGTGAATTCGATATTGGAACAATATCTTCGTTGTTTCATCAATGAAAAGCAAAATAACTGGCTTGATTTATTACCTTTTGCAGAATTTTCCTATAATAATACTTTACAACAGTCAATAAATCAATCACCATTTTTTGCAAATTATGGTTTTAATCCGAAATTTAATCCTGAAATTCCTTCAAATGAGAATCCGCATAGAGCTGAGAAAAGAATATTAAATATTAATGAAAACATTAAATTTTTAAAAGAAAACTTAGAGCAAGCAAAAAAGACTTATAAGAAATATGCAGATCTGAAAAGAATGGATTCTCCAGATTTTAAAGTAGGAAATAAAGTTTATCTTTTAAAGGGTAATACAACAAAGAAAAATAGAAAATTATCTGATCAACTAATAGGACCTTTTGAAATAATAAGAAAAGTTAGTGACTTAGCGTACGAACTTAAACTTCCTAATAATATGCGTTGTCACCCTGTATTTCATGTTTCACTTCTCGAACCTTACCATGAAAATGAATTTTCAAACAGAAGAAATACTCGTAGAAGAAATATTAATCTTAATACGGATACAATTGATAGAACTCCTGAAAGAATAATTAAAATGAAAACCTTTAACAATAAGAATCGTTACTTGATTAAATGGAAAGGATGCGATTTTAGTGAAAATACTTGGATTGATGAAGATCAAATTCTTGATAGACAATTAATACAAGAATATTACAGAAAAGAAAAGAAGAACAAATCTTCGAATGTTAACAACGAATTCTGTCAACCACCTGATGATGCAAACGAGTACTATGTTAGACATAAATATCAACCTTTTGTAATTGATCTTCCTTCTTAAAGTTAATCTCGCAGGAGCTCGACTTAAGGGGCGAGATTGTAAAGATATTATTAATATCTTTATAAATTTTAATTAAATTTAATCATAAATTTAAGTAAAATTGAAATAAATCTATTAAAAATCACGTGTATAAAATTATTGCAAATAATTTTAAACAAAACTTCGACTTCTTCCCAATCATATTAATAAATTAAAAATTTCTCTTGTGAAACTAGTAATTGAAAATCATTTCTTTTTATGTAATTTAATTTAAATAATAAGAGTTAAGGTTTTTTACAAGATAAATTAACAACATGAAACTATGCAATTAGTCATGTTGAAACTTGCGGCATTTTATGCTAAAATCATATTAAATAATTATGACAACTTTTATATTAATTTTAAATAGAAAATATAATAAGAATTTATTAATAATATTTAAATAATAAATAAATAATAAATGAGCTCGATTGAAATTGTTTATATTTATTTTAGTTATTAATTATAATTCTCTTTATTCAGTAATAGTTAATTATTTATTATTAGTTTAGGTTAGTATTGTTTTTAAATAAATAGTTAGATAATATAATTCAATAGGAATTATATATTCTAAATGTAATAAGATAAAAATATAAATAGTTAACCAAATTTCATGTATTTTAATCGATGTAATTGTTATTAACGATTTATTGTTAATAACACTAATAATTAATAAAGATTATTTTAAAATCTAAATATAATAAAACTTATTTGTTTATAAAACATTTTTGTGTTATTTAGTGTTATTATAATTTTTGACTTATAATCTATTTTTTTAAATCAAAACTTTATACTTTGTTTTTATGTTAATAGATTGATTTTGACAATTGTATATCGCAGCTTTATTGTCTATATTTATTGTAGCGTAATCAATTTTTATATTCAATTCCTTAAGGAAATTTATATACCAAAGACATTGTTTAGTGCAATCGCTGTCGATATAGCTACTACATGTTGTAGTTTGGAACACAAACTTGTTGGTGATGTTTCTATCATTAACAAAAAACCTAAGGTGGATTTTCTGGAATTGATATCACTGGATTAATCGGCATCAGCAAAGACTCTCAAAATGCTACTATTTGTAAATTTTATTCTATAATTTTCGGTTCCTTTTAAGTATTTGAAGATCCGTATTACGTTGTACCAATCTTCAAATATTGGATTTTTATTTTTTCTAGTTGCTCTTCTTCAGAAAAAAGAATATCTAGTTTAGTACAGACGACAAGGTATAACAAATTCCATATTGCACTCCTATAAGTCATTTCGTTAAACATTTTATTTTTTAATCTTGTATTTTCTACTGGCCTTAGATTTCTTATCGGTGTACAGTTGGATAGGTTGTATTTATTTAGAATTTCTTTTATATATCCCCTCTGGTGAATAATGTAACCATCAATGCATTTTTCAAATTTTATTCCAATGAGGAAATTTATATTACCTATATCTTTAAAATTAAAATTGGATTTTATCCGTTTCTTTACATATATTACCTCTTCACCATTACCTGATAATAGTATATCATCAACGTATACGACGAGGATACAAACTATGTCTTTTTGTTCATTCTTTTTAACATAAGCACAAGGTTCTCTTAATAGTCTTCTGAACTTCATGTTTAATAACATATTATTTAATTTTTCGTTCCACTGACGACCTGCTTGTTTTAGGTTGTGTAACGCTTTATTTAACTTCCAGTAGATTTTCTCTGATACCGGATAGTTCTTGTGGCCTCATATAAGTATCTTCGTATAACTCAGCGTTCAGGTATGCCGTATTGATATCCAGTTGAAAAATTTTGAAAATTTTCTGTATTGATATAGCGATAATTATTCGAAGAGAATCTTGTTTTAAGGTTGGGGAAAACGTGTATATGTAGTCGATCCCGTAGCGTTGTGAAAATCCTCTTGCTACAAGTCTGGCTTTGCGTTTAATTATATTTCCGTTGTTATATCGTTTGTATTTGAACACCCATTTACAAGTTACTATATTTGCTCCATTAGGTATATTTTTTATAAGTTTGAATACATTTATCTTCTTTATGTTGTCTAGTTCGTCATTCACTACTTTTAATCATTCATTCTTGATAGTTAAGTTGAAAATGTCATTGAAGTATTTTGACTCTCCTGCTTGTATGTGGTTACTTTTTACTGGTATAGTATTGTTTGGTGGTACATTATTATTGTTGAGATCAATGTTATGATTGTTATTATTGTTATGATTATTATTAATATTAATGTTATGGTTCTTATCAATATTAGTATGTTCTGAATACATTGGATTATTGTTAGTGTTTATTATGATGGTAGAATGTTGGGGTTCATTGTATATTTTAGTAAAATGTGTTTAGAGGGGGTTATTTACATTTTTGTTAATGAGTATATTTCTCCTACTGATTTCCGAATTAGGAATAAAATACTGAAATTCTTTTGGTATGTAAGTAGTTATACTAGAATTGCCGAGAGGTTTTCAAAAAATTTAACAGAGAGGGATAAAATGATTTTATTAGATAAAAGATTTAAGATTTTATAAGCTGAGGAGTAAGATTGATATTCAAGGAAAATTTCTGGTAGGGCATTGTTATCAAATTTATTGCGAAAATATTTCGAAACATAAAAGAATACTCGACAGCCAAAAACCTTAAAGTGTGTATAATCTACTTTGGATTTAAATAAAATTTCAAAAGGTATTCTGTTATTGATTCCAGAATGAGGAATTCTGTTATGTATATAATTAGCAGTATCGACTGCATTTTCCCAGAACTGTCTACTTGGTTTTGCGTCATTTAATAATGCTTTAGCTAAATTTATAAGTATGACATTAAATTTTTCAGCACGACCGTTTTGTTGAGGATTGTAAAGGATTGTGAGTTGTTGTATAATTCCTTTAGCAGAGCAAAAGCGTTTAAATTGAGAATTTTTAAATTCAGTACCATTGTCGGTACGAATATATGTTATATTTTTATTAAATATATCATTTACCTCCTTAGTCCAGCTATAAAATTTCTCAAAAGAATTGCTTTTGTTTCAGAAATAAGACCCAACCATAACGATAAAAATCATCTAATATAGTGAGAAAATATTTGTTACCATGGATAGATTCATCCACAGGTCCAACGAGATCCATGTGTATTCAAAAATTGATTACTTTTATTTTTAACTCTTTTGTAAGGAGAATTTCTGAGTTTTGAATGTGAACAGATTGGACACTTTGACTTAATATCTATTTTAAGTAGTTTGTTTTTTATATTGTTAATGCTGTAATGGCCTAAATGTCTATGCCATAAATTGATTTTATCAGACTTTGAAAGATGTGATAGATGCATAAGGGTCATGTCAGGGGTGATATTTTGTTATTGAAGTTTAATCCTTTACTTATCATCCATATATTGAAAATATTTTGATTGTTTGGATAAATGTTAATAATTCTATTGCCGTGTTGATTGTTTATAGTGCAGTACATTTTGTTATTATGATTACAAAAAATGATTTTGTAATGTTGTTTTATAAGTTATGTTACCGAGATATTATTTTTTGATGATATCAGGTGCATAATAAACATTTTTTAAAGTGATTCTATTGTCATCTATAAAACCTGTGAATTGTCCGCAAAACCTTGATAAAATTAACTTTCCATTAGGAAGAACAATTTTTTCGTTGACTATTTGAATGTTAGAATGCAAATTAAGTGATTTAGTGATGTGTACTGAAGTCTCGGAATCGAGAATCAAATTTGAGATGTCATTCTTTTCTTAATTTATGTTTTCAATATTTAAGGTATTTCTCGATTCTGATGGGATGCACCCCAGAAAAATACTGTCATTTGAATTATAATTTTTGAAAGAGATATTGGAGTTAGTATTGTTGTTAGTTTTTTTTTTCTATTGAATTTATTGATTGGTTGTTGTTTTTGTATTTGCTATTTTTATAAAGATTTTCACTTACTTTTTTATTCCATTTCTCTTTCTTATTGTTCCTTGTAAATTTTTTGTGCTTACTGGTTCTAATCATAATAATTTTCCAACATTCCCTAGAATAATGTCCAAATCTACCACAGCAATAACATTTTCCATTTTTATATTTGGGTTGCCTTTTTTCTTTTCTTTCACCTATAGAGGGAATAGTGGATATGTGATCTGATTGTGTTATGAAAAGTTGTCGTTTTGATTCTTCATAATTACTATTTTCTTTCAAGTTTGAGAATAATATGTCCGAAATGACGTTCTTCACGTTAGAACATTGTTTCTCCCAGTCGTTTTTGAATTGGAAGACATTGATGAACCTTAAATTTTCTGGGAGACACCTGTTTATTATCCCTCCCTTTACATTGTTTCCAATATCCTGACCTATGTTTTCTAATTCTTCGATGGTATTTTGAAATGTTGCCATAAATATGTTCATGCCTTCGTCTTCATTGAATTTTAGGGAGTTTATTTTTGTTTTTAATTCTTTTCTGGACTAGTGGTGAAAGATTTTTTGAGAATGGACCAGATTTGATTTGCTGTTTTTCCCTGTCCTTCAATTATTTTTCTGGTATTTTCTCCCAAACTATTTATAATGATCCACATTACCATAATGTCGCTTTTGATGTCTAGGAAATTGGTGTCCTTATCATATACCAAGTTTTTATCAAACTTGTTTTCAAGATAGTCGTCAATGTCATTTCTAATATTTCTTTTCCTTAGTTTTTTGACCTTCTCAGTTAATACGTGACTTTCTAGGTTATTAATTGTAAGAAGGTAGAGTATGCTAGTTCTCCAACTTACATAATTTTTAGAGCTTAGCTCAATAACTCGATTAAAATTCTCTGAGTAATTGAAGGTTACGCCCCTTGAATTAATTTCATTATTTTCATTAATTAAGATTATTAGAAAAAACGTCTACTCATTTTGATTTTTAAAATATTATTGTAGATAATTGTAATTTAATTAGAATGAGATTTGAAGGCATTTATTTGAAATTAAGACTGATTGTAAATTCTTTCATTGTTATCATAAGCTTTAGTATGAATTTTGATGTTTCAAACTATATTCAGGAGGTGTTCAGGAGAGTTTTTATTACTTAACTTGATTTGATTCTAAAAATATATTAAATGTTATTGGTTCTTCTATTCGAAATTTCATTTCTTGGAGATTTACTTGAAAAATTATTCGTTAATTTGTTTTATTGCTTTACATTATGCGGTATAAACGTTTTTATTGCGTTTCAATTATTTTCTTAAAAAGAAGGGTACATATTATTTACATTGTTCTTAAGAGTACATAGTTTATATATTGTGTCGTCATTTCGCTATAAATTTAAATTTTAATTTATTTAATACCTATATTATTATATATATTGTGTTTATTATTTTTCTTCATGAGTTTTATCATATTTACTAATGTTAAGAATTCAATACGGAGCTTTATTATTATTGTTTTGTATTTTAAGTTATTGGCTTTATTATTGTTTATTATGACGCCGACGAAATTCATTAATTGATTTTATTTTTATATTTGTGTATGTATGCTTTATGACGTAGAAAATATAGTTATAATCAGTTTTTATATTATATGAAAAATATTATATATTTATTTAATATGTTATAAGAACTTAGCTTTTGGAGAGTTTTGAGACTCTTGATCTATTAAAGTAATTCTTCACACTTAAATTAAAATAATTACTTATAATATATTTTTTAATAAAATTTTATTAAGAATCATTATTTTAACAATAACACAAATTTCTTATTTTTATACTATCTTAGAATAACATTTTAATGGTTCAATACATATTAAATATTTGTGTTTATTTTATCATTTGTCAAATTACATAAATTATATTTATTAATGAATTTAATTATCATTTATTATTATTTTTTTAAATTTTTATAATTTATTATGCGTTATAAAATTAACTTCTTTATATTTTGTTTGTTTCTATTACAGAAATAAATCTCTACCTTTTCTAGATGATCTCTTTTTGAAATTTGCAATGATAATTGAACAAAAATCCATGGATGTTTCTTTAGATTCAGAAAAGGATTATGATAATAATATTTATTATTATATATTGAGTGCTCTTCTTGGTGGGTGTTCAATATATGAAAAAATTAAACTTAATGATGTGGAACAAAGACAATTAGTTGACAAAACTTTTAAACAAAATTCAGCTTCATCGACTAATCCGTATTTTGTGGGGATTGCGGAGTTTCTAACAAATGTAATACCATTAATTTGTCGATCTTTTAGATTGACGATGAAATGGTATTCCGTTGAATTTACCGTTGCTAAGATCGTCGACGTCGAAATGATAAAGCATGGATTTTCAACTTCCGGTGAAAGATCTGATACTGATTCGTTTGATAACACTAATACTGAAATTATTACCCTCAATAATGGATGTGGTATTATCATCGAGGAATGGAAAATGTTAGAAACTATTGCTTCTAACACAATTTTATAATTATATAATATATAATATTTCACTTCATGTATTTTATATTTTATTTTTCATTTAAATCATGTAATTTTATTATTATTATAAATTAAATAAAGTTTTTCCTAAGTCTAAAAAAAAAGTTTGTTTCTCTATTTTTTAAATGAGGGTTAAAAATGAAAGTATTATTACTCATAATACAAAAATTATTAAAGTTAAAAGCCATTATCATAATTAATAGAAAACAATCAAATATATAATAATAATAAAAAAAAATTCAATAATTTTAATAGAGTACAATGATATGTATTTTAATTGTTAAGAGTTATGAATTTATGGTTTATAATTATGTCAATTTTATTAATATATTTTATGATAAAGAGTTATGCTTTTATATTAATACATTGTGGCTTATACATTATTTATATTACAATATGTTTTAATACATTTGAAGCTTATTTTTCATACATTTCACATATTCTAACATTCCCCCTTAAACCTAGATATTCTATAATGAATAAATTGGTTTACTAGTGAATATGTGTATATATAATTATCCTATTTTACACTATTAACTTGATATTATTAAACTGTTATATACATTTCTATCCTAAATTAACCTCTAATTTTACATGAATAAAATATTTTTTATGTTATATTAATTATTTAATTTAATTTAAATATTACTAAAATAATTTCTTAAATATATTTATAATCTAATAATTTCCCCTAAAACTAAAGTATTTAATATTTTTACACCATTAATATTAGATGTATCTAAAACATCTCTTATAGTTTATAGTATATGGTTTATATATGATGGAAACCTTTCTCTTGAAAGGTGATATTATACCATCTCAATTTGTGTGAATACCTCTTATATATTGGGTTTTACATCACTTTCAATTATAATCCGCTTTATAGATTAGCGTTAACTTTTATATATTTTCGCTTTGTAGTTTTAGCGATAACTATTAAAATAAATTGTTAATTATATATTGGTGTATTTGATAAATCATAATCTTGGGGTATTAAAATTGATTGCATTTATAATTAATTATATTATTCTAGTCATTTAAACTTATTAGTAATAATATAAATTGTTTCATAATTGATTAATATTCACTATTTCAGTTAATTCTTTCTTAAAGGTTAATTTTTTGGAACATCAATATAAAAATAATTAATTATATTATAAAGTCATTAAAATCATTAAAACGTTTTAAAAATTAAAATTAATAATAGGTCTCTTGATATATGAGATTCTTAATCTGTTAAGAGTTATGAATTTATGGTTTATAATTATGTCAATTTTATTAATATATTTTATGATAAAGAGTTACTAGCACTTAATTATTCTAAATTAAATGCTTTTATATTAATACACTGTGGCTTATACATTATTTATATTACAATATGTTTTAATACATTTGAAGCTTATTTTTCATACATTTCACATTCTAACATTAATACATTAATTTAATTATTTTGAAATTTGTGATATAAATTAATTATTAAATTTAATTATTCTTTTTATATAATCACTAGTTGCAAAAAGTGATATACGGGACTTTTATGTGCAATAATTTATAAACAGTGGGTTTTAAATAATGGTAGTTTAGTAAATTTTATTAATAAAATTATAATATTCGTACAATTAAAATAATAATTCTAATTCCTAAAAATTTACAAGAGAGTTCTCTATTTCTAATATAAATAATCTAATCTATTTATAAGAAATAGGTAATATATTAATTATATATTCTAATATATAGAAATATATAAATTTTATATGAATTAAAGTATTATAATTATTATAATTATAATAATACATATTGAAATAAAATAAAATAAAATAATTATTATCAAAAAGATATAAATTTAATATTTAATAATTATTATTAAATATACAAATATGTTACTACATATATTTGTTTTATATCAAAAGTAATTTATATTTAAAATAGGAAATATTAATCTTGTTAAAAATGTTCATAATATTTATTATATAATATATTAATATTATTATTATAAAACAAATATTTAATATTTATTTAAAAATGTCCAAAAAATTTATTAATATCATTAAACAGATATTTAATATACTTATTATAATTAAAGAATATTAAAAAATATTAATATTTTTTTCATATTTTAGTTATTTTATTTTAAATATTTTTTTTTATATTTTAATTATTTTATTTTAAATTATTTTTATATTAGATAAATTGATTATATTTTGGTCAATTTATTTTAAATATTTATTTATAAAAGAAAAATATATTTATTGGTGTGAAATTAAAAAATTATTCTATATATAATAAAATTTTCATCAATTGAGATTTATCTAAATATGAATAATAAAAATTAATAGCTTATAGAATTACATAAATATAATATTATTATCTAATATTATTATTATTAAATATATAATAATTAATAAATATGATAGATTTTAATTATATGCCAAATTAAAATTCTATTTTTTTTTTTTTTAAAAAAAATAGAATTGCATAAAAATGATTAATTCATTAGGTCTATTAAAAGATTTTATATTTTTTTTCTTTTCAATAGTTAATATATATATATATATATATATATATATATATATTTTATTGAACATATATGTATATTTTTTTAATTTTTAGAGCAATATAAATAATTAAATATTATTTTTTTTATTTTAAAAATAATATATCAAATGAAAATTTATACATTTTTTCTCAAAATTTATCATTCTTCTTCAAAACTTGCTGTTTCTATAAATCTTTTTAGTTGTGGTACCATATTAACTGTACTATTAGGGATTATAAATATGATATCAACCATTTCTCTTAAAATTTTATTTTTATTTTTAATTGATCTATAAGATATAATAAATGATATTGAAATTAAAATTACACCAATTAAGGAACAACATACCATAGTATACATTGTACTCCTTAATTCGTCAAATAAGGTGTCAAATAAAATAACATAAAATTTATCTAATCCATTAATACAGTGAGATAATGTTTCATATTGAAAACGGAAATCAGCATCATTTAAGCAATAATTTCTAAATTGATTAATATCATATTTATATTGATATATATGTTCTTCGTTTTTATATTTTTTGATATTTGATTTTTTTAATATAGATTTAGATCTATCAAGGTACTCTTCAAGTAATTCATTTAAACCCAGCTTTACAATAATTTTAGTAAAACCTATATATTAGTAATAAATAATAATTTATAAATGATTATTAAATAATTAAGATATTTGAAATAATTAAAATAATAATAATAATAATAATAATAATAATAATAATAATAATAATAATAATAATAATAATAATAATAATAATAATAATAATAATAATAATAATAATAATAATAATAATAATAATAATAATAATAATAATAATAATAATAATAATAATAATAATAATAATAATAATAATAATAATAATAATAATAATAATAATAATAATAATAATAATAATAATAATAATAATAATAATAATAATAATAATAATAATAATAATAATAATAATAATAATAATTTAATGATATAGAAAAAAAAGTAAATATATTTACCAATATCTATGATTTCATCCAAAGATTCACATATTGAATTATCTAATTTACAATAATTATTATTTAAAAGAGTATCTAATTCTCCCATTTTTGTTGTGGATACCATACCATATTGTCCCATATATAATTTATGTTGCATGGTCTATACAATTTAATTATATTATTGTTATTAAAAATTTATATTAATTTTAACCTTTATTTTTATTTCATATTTATTATTGTTATTGTTAAATAAAATTTAAATATAAAGTAATGATATTTTTCGTACATCTAATTCAATGATTTCATTATTCAATAGACTTTCTGGTGTTCCTGCTACAAAGGCCTTCCTATCTTGAATGATTGTTTCAAGTCCATAAAGATTTAGGTCAATTACCATATCTTTTCTTCTGACCTTAGTATAATTTATTATTTATTAATATTAACATTAATATTAGTGTCATTAATAATTAATATACATTAAAAAATAATAATAAAATTAATAATAATGGTAATAATAATAGTAATAACAATAACAATAAAAGTAATAATAACAATAAAAATAATAATAACAATAAAAATAATAATAAATAATAAATAATAATAATAATAATAATAATAATAATAATAATAATAATAATAATAATAATAATAATAATAA
Source organism: Neocallimastix lanati (nom. inval.) (assembly GCA_016946835.1). Taxonomy (NCBI): domain Eukaryota; kingdom Fungi; phylum Neocallimastigomycota; class Neocallimastigomycetes; order Neocallimastigales; family Neocallimastigaceae; genus Neocallimastix; species Neocallimastix lanati (nom. inval.). The sequence goes on from JACVTC010000173.1 coordinate 128,153, forward strand.
TAATAATAATAATAATAATAATAATAATAATAATAATAATAATAATAATAATAATAATAATAATAATAATAATAATAATAATAATAATAATAATAAAATAATAATAATAATAATAATAATAATAATAATAATAATAATAATAATAATAATAATAATAATAATAATAATAATAATAATAATAATAATAATAATAATAATAATAATAATAATAATAATAATAATAATAATAATAATAATAATAATAATAATAATAATAATAATAATAATAATAATAATAATAATAATAATAATAATAATAATAATAATAATAATAATAATAATAATAATAATAATAATAATAATATTAATATTTATATAAAAATTGTTTTATTATTTACAGTTGATAAATTAAAATCAACTTGCTTATCCATATAGTTTTTCTTTGTCTAGAAATGCCATAAAATTAATACATATATATATGTATGTATTATTTTCAATACAAGTTCGTGTAAAAATAATATAAAATTTTTTTTAAATTCCTTACAATTAGTGGTACAGCTATAAATAAAGCAGTGGAAATAATTAACATGTTAATTATGTAACCTTGTGAGTCATAAATGTAATTGATAATTGAATTATTATTTTCAACTTTTTTAAATTTTTTTATCTTATCATCATAATTAATATCATATATTTGAGTAATAGATTCAATACTATTTTCAAGTCTTGATATAATATCATTTAAAGAACCTTTATTCAATTTATATTATACATATTGTTAATAATGATTATCCTTTTTTGTTTATTATAATATAAAAAATTATTATTATATATATATATTTCTTTTTTACTTCTAAGTATATATTTTAGCATTTTTATTGTTTTATTTCTTAAATTTTTAGCATTTCTCTGTAAAGAAGTTATTCCTATTATTATTATTATTATTATTATTATTATTATTATTATTATTATTATTATTATTATTATATAATATTTTAAACTAATTAAAATAAAATATTATTTTTTTTTGCCTTAATTACCAAATACATTTATGATAAATGATGCTATGATCATAATTATTACAAGTATATATATTACTATAATTTTATTATCTTGATAATTCTTTGCTTCTTCATAAATTTTTTTGAATGTTTCTATCATGATTTTATTATAACTACCATCTTTAATATTATCTATTAATAAATTAATAATATATATTAAATAATATATTTTATTATATAAGTTTATATTTTTTTATTATTTATATTTTAAATATAAACTTAATATAATGATATGACTTACCTGAGAACATTCTAATATATAGGAAGAATTTTTAAATAATAATATATTTTTATTTTAAGATAATAAAAGTTATATCGAATAGTATTTGAAGATTTTTTGAAATAAATTTAAATATTTAATAACTTTTCTCATCGTAAAACTTACCTATATCTATAATCATTAAAAATACTTGTACCATTTTCCGCTCTATTAATTAATTCTTCACTTTGAGTGCTGTACAAATTTTTTGACCAAATTATAATATTTTTCATTAATTCATATCCATTAAAATGACTATAGGTACTTTTTAAAGTTCCATCAACATCGAAATAGATGGTCACTGGAGTATTAGATACTTTATCTAAAGAATGTTTTACTAAAACAGGAATATATTTAGTATCAAGTATATCTACAGTCTCTAGTATTGCTGTTCTTAGGTTTTCTGCTTCTTCTACATCATTTTCCATTAAGAAAAATCCAATAATTCTTGAATGACGTAAAAGATTATTAATATTATAACTCATATCTCCTATTAATTTAAGATCTTTTATATTTTGATTGAAACCTCTAAGAAATAAAAAACAATAAACTATACTATAATAATGGTATTAATTTCATATTAATTTTATATGTTATTATAGTAATTAAAAATTATCAATATTAATTATTAAAAGAGGTATATTATATTTTTTAATTATTAGAAATTTGCATATTTATTTAAAATATTTACTTTACTAAAAATATGATAAAAATTAAAGCAAAGAAAAAAAAAATAATATAAGAAGTTCTTTCATTTGTCTTTAAAAATGTTGTCATCATTCTTTTTCTAATAATAATGAAGAAATAAATAAAAAAAAATAAGAAGATTAAATTATAAAATTAATATACTATTAGGAATTTTATTAATATTTTAATTATATAAAATTAATTTTTTTTTTTACTTTAAATTTCTTTTCTTTTTTGATTCTGTGTCACTAACGGTTGAAGATTTTACTGATTTTGACATACCAAATGAAGCTGTTGAACCTAATAGTTTACTTTCTGAATTTCCTTTTAATATTCTATTAGACGAATTTAACCCAATATATGATTCCTTTTAAATAATTTATTAATAAATATTTAATATTATATCTCATTTATAAATATTATTTTTATAATAGATATTTTATATATATACCCCTTCATTTAAAGCAAATTTCTATTAATTTATTTTTAATTTAATTAATTTTTTTTTTTTTGTTTTAGATATTTTTAACATATATTATTGAAATTGTTTATTAATATATATACATAAATTTAATTTATTATGATTACAGCAATTCAATATATTTAAATATATATTTATTTTTAATTAATTATACCTCATCTTCATCATTATTCTTGTTAAATATAGAAAGTTATAATAATTAAAAAGTTTTAAACATAATTAATTAAATTTGTTGGATTGCTTATTTTTAGTATTATATATTAAAATTTTTTTTAATTATTGAAAAAAAAATTACCATAACATCTTTTAAAAATAATGAATATAATTGATATGACACCTTTTTAATATTTTATTGTAATATTGAAATTTAAATAAATAAATAAATAAAAAAAAAAGATAAAAAAATATTGAGTTTCAAATTTTATATTTTAATATATTATAAATATAAAAAAAATAATAATAAAAAAAAGTGCTCACTTACTTTATCATTAGGGTATTTTTCTATAATTTCTTGATAGGTGTGAATTGCTTCATGTTTTAAATAACTTAAACTTTCAAATAATTTATCAATATTGAAATATTTCAAATCACTACTATTTTTTTGAGATAAAATAATATAATTATAGAACATTTTAAATAAATCTAGTATTATATGATGATTTTCTATTGCTTTATTTTGTAAATGAATTAAATTTTCCTTTGCTTCCCTTTATTTATTATATTTTAAATTTTATAAATTGTAAAAATTTTTTTATATTTTTATTATTATTATTGAATTAATTATAATAAAATAATTGTTAAAATCAATGATTTAAATAAGATGAAGTAAAATAAATTTATGAATTGAAAATAAATATTTATATTGACTAATTACTTCTCACAATAATAATCTACATTTTCTTTTTCTTTTTCATTTAAATAAAATATCAAGAATATAACAAAATATTTTCCCCAAGGATTTAATTTAAATGTTATTGCTTTTCCTAATAAATCATTATAATTATTATTATCAAATTCTTCTTTCATATTATCTAACATTTTATTATATTGGTCTGATTCGCTTTCTAATATTTCTGATTCATCATTATTGCTTTCTATTTCTTGATTACCAATATTGACTTTCCTTTCTTCCATATATATTAAATAGTATGAATAATATGTATATAACTAATGCATATTATACATGAATAATATATTAATTTAGCTTATCCAATTATTATGAAAATTATTTTTTTTTTAATTCATTAAAAATTCTAATTGATATATATTTACATATGGATTTTTTCCAAATTGCTTTATGCTAATTAGATAATATTAAATTATATTTAGTGATTATTAGTAGAAAATTTTAATATATATATGAAGTTATTTAAAAAGATATATATGAATGCATTATTTTAGAAAATATGTAATATACCATTCAAGATATAGTTCTTTCATTAAAATAAAAGCTTCTTTTGTTTCATTATTCCTTCATGATTATTTTAAAAATTATTAATTACCAATAATTTATTAATATATTATTAATAGTTTTTTTTTTTTAAAAAGGAAAAAAATCATTATAATTATAGAATACCATATAAATCTACAGGCAAGTTCAAAATCATTAATACTTTTAAAAATAACTACTGACTCATTTGATATTCTTTCATTTACTATCAGTTATTTGTAATATAATAAATTAGTAATCATTAATATATGGAATATATATATGGATTTACATTTAAAATAAGTTTTTTTTTTTTTTTACTATATTTTTATATTTTTATTTTTATTTTTATTTTTATTTTTATTTTTATTTTTATTTTTATTTTTATTTTTATTTTTATTTTTATTTTTATTTTTATTTTTATTTTTATTTTTATTTTTATTTTATTTTATTTTATTTTATTTATTTATATAATATTATATTATTTTTATAGATAAATATATATTCAATTATATTAATAAATAAATAAATTATTTTACTTATTTCTTTTAATAATCCAAATGATGTAATTCTTTCAGAAATTTTATCATCTAATATTATACTATTACTATCTTCAGAATTATAAGAACTATTACTATTATTTTCATCATTCTCTTTTTCTTCTTCACTATATTCATTATCCGAATTAGATGAATCAATAGAAATTAATTTTTCATCATTATTTTCATTTTTTGAAGTGCTGGAAGTACTTTGAGATTCAGAAAAACTTTTTACTTGGTTATTTTCAATTTTCTTAGCTTTAAATCTTTTATATATCTCATTTATGTGTTTAGTACATAAATATCTGAATAAGCCTATCCCGATAAAAAATGAAATTGCTCCAACAATGATCAACATTATACCAAAAAAAGATTTTCCTGTTTTAAAAATAAATGCAATTAAATCAATAATAGTGGTTCCTAAAATCATTGTCCACATTCCTGCTCTAAAAATATTAATATACTTATTATAATATGGCTGAACATTTAACAGCTCGTTTATTTCATATGGCATATACAAAAGTATGATAATAAATATATAATCTAATGCCTTCTCGTAATATGATTTGCATATAGTAGTAATGAAACACTATTATTATTATTTTTTTTTTTAAAAAAAAAATAAGAAAATTTTAAATAATATTACAAATAAAACAATATACAATATATTATATATTATACAGTGTTTAAAGTGATAAAGTTAATAATGATAATAATATAATTATATATATCGATAATGATAATTATATATATATGTATATATATTTGTTAATATATTATTGTATATTTACTAATGAAAAAATAAAAATGTTATATTTTATATTTATATAAGAAAATTTTTGGCTTAATGATTTATTTTTTTTGAATACTATTGGATTGACATAGATATATGAAAACTATTGTATAAAATAACATTATATAATAAATATATAATAGTTTAAAATATATTGAGAAAAAAACAACAATTAATTTATGAAATTGTAATAGTAAAAAATAAAACAAATTAATAATATATATAATATTCACAATAGGGATTTGTAAAGCTAAATAAAATATTAAAGATATAGTGGAAATAATAAATCTTTTTAATTGTTTTATATTATTAATTAACCATTGAAAATATAGTTATTTTTTTTATATTATTACATATATATTGTTAGTTTTCTTCATATTACTCATTATTATGAAATAATTAATTAAAAAAAGATTTTTAATTTTACTTACATTAGATAATGTTGTTCTTTTAAAAATGGTATTCCAGGAAATGTTGCCAAGCTTCCATTCTTTGATGGTAATGTCTTTAGAATAGCATGTGTAACTACAATTAAATTAGTATTAATGTTTTAATTATAATGTTAAAAAAAATTTTTTTTTAAAATGTTATGTATTATTTATGATGGTTATTTCTTACAAATAGGAAATAGTGCACTGAATAATAATAATAATAATAATAATAATAATAATAATAATAATAATAATAATAATAATATTAATAATAATAATAATAATAATAATAATAATAATAATAATAATAATAATAATAATAATAATAGTAAAGTAGATAAATAAATTAATAAAGAAAAAATTATTATTACTCTTGATTATTATTAATTGTTAATTATTATTAATCATTAGTTATTTCTGATAATTATTATTTTTATTATTCATATTGATAAAATAAAAAATTGATATAATTATTTATTTGAAGATGTATTTAAATATTAAAAACTTACGTGCTGTATAAAATTAAACCTATTCTTATTATCTAATTTATATTAATAATTTTATGTAATTAAACATACTTTACAAATTAATTTTTTAAATTTATATATGTATATATTAATATAAAAATATATATTTTAATATATATATTTTACTTTAAAAATAATATTATTTTTATATCTTATAATATATTTTATATAATAGAATAAATAATAATAAAATATATATATATATTAATGAAATAAAATAATAAAAAAATAATTATATACAATTAAATATAATCAAAAATAATATATTATTATATAACGAAGTTAGTTATTATTTTATATATTTAAAAATAAAAAAGTTATTAAAAATTGCTATAGAAATTTTTACTTTTCTGGTTGAATAAAAAAAATAAGTGATACTATTAAAAATGAAGTATTTATTTTTATAATAAAAATTAATGATGTTTAATTACAAATATAGTAATAATTATTGATAATTAATAATGTAATATTATATATAATTACATATTATCATAATCATTGCAAGAAACCCTAAATTAAGAACTAAAGAAATAATGCCTAAAATTATTACAATTATATAAAAATTTATATAGATATAAATATATATTAAGAAACATAAGAATTAAAATTAAAGTAAATATGTATTTATAACTCAAGTAATATAAATAATACATACGAAATATCTTAAAATCTACATCAAGACCGATATATGCTATAAGAGAACTTATATTTTCATTAAAAGTAATGATATTTTCATTAACACATACAAAATATAAAAGTTGAATATCTATATGAATAAGAACAAAGAAATAAATAATAATAAAAATAATAAATATTGAATAATTAAATAATAGTAATAATAATAATAATAATAAAGTAATAATAATAATAATAATAATATTAAAATAATTATCATTATCATAATAATAATAGTAATAATATATTTTTTTTAATTTAATATTAAAAGTTAATAATATACCTTTTATAAAATATAATATACAACCAATAATTGGATGTATTAAAGTATTTAAGGATATAGTGAACATGAACATATATAAAGAGTTCTATAATAAAAATAGATTCAATTGAAATTATTAATATTAATATATATGTAATTTTTTTTATAATATTTTGACAAGTCATAATACAAGTGTCATAATATAAATATATATATAAATACATACCATTTTTGATTGTATGATCGATTGATCATTATATAATAAAATATTTCTTAAATCCATATTTAGCTTTATATTGAGAAGATCTTATAAGTAAGGTTGTAATGAACTTTTCATATATAAAAACTCACCAATATTTTAATTATTTTTTTTTTAAAAATTTAAAATATAAATATTATTTTTTATTTTATAACGGAAAAAAAAATTTTTTTACTAATTTTCAAATTTGATTTTTATTTCATTGTAAAATATACAATACAGTTTTTTAAATTTTTTAAATTCAAAAGTGGGAGAATTTTCAATAATTTATATATTAAAAAGATAAATAGCAATACGAATATATATTAGAAAAAAATTATTTTTTTTTTGGTAATTTAACAATAAAATTAAATTTAAAAATGAAATTAAATTAAAAATTAAATTAAATGAAAAATTAAATTAAATGAAAAAAAAAAATATATATATATAAAATTATTTTGGAAAAAAAATTTATTTATATATTTATTTATTTATTTATTTATATTTTTTTTTTAAAAAGTTTATTTTATAATAATATAAAAGTAAAAAGAAAATATTTTTTTGTAAATAATACAATAACAATATATATATTTCATATTTTTGATGAAGTATAAAAAACGAATTAAATAATGATTATAAATTAAAAAAAAAATAATTATTAATTATAATTTTTTAAGTTTTTTTTTTTAAATATAAAAAAGAAATAAATAATCTTTGTTTCTTACAATTCGAGAATCTGAAAATTTTACTCCTTTCTTTCTTAACACTGGCTTTAATACTAAACTCGATCCTTCTGTCCCAAACACTACAATTGTATTCTGTGCTGAAATTACTAATAATTTAGAAGAATTAAAGAAAGTACCTATAGAAAATCTTTAAAATGCTACTGAATTCCAAAAGAAGTATGATGATAAGCATATGGTCCTGTTCTCTATTAATTTCAAAGTTGACTCAAAAATTTAGCTATTAAGGAATGATCTAATCAATAATAAGAGAGAAAAAATTGGTTCCAAAGAAGTTTGATTCATTTGTCATCCTAGTGAAAGTTTCAGAAGTCAGTTAAAGCTTCTCAACACATATAGAATTTATCCTGTACTTCATGTGTCACTTCTTGAACCAGGAATATATGATAATCTTAAAAAAAAAAAAAAAAAAAAAAAAAACCCTATTCCCTATCCAATATTAGTTAATGGTGAACAAGAATATGAAGTTAAATTTATCCTTGATTCAAAACGCTTTAATAAAAAGGTTAGATATTTAATTTATAGGAAGCAATATGATGATTTCGAAAATTCATTAAACTTTTTGAGAATCATCATTGTGATAAACTACTTGCTGAATTCAACAAGAAGCATCCAAATAAACCAAAACTAAAGATGCCATTAATCCGTCTTTAAAGGGAGAGAGTTATAATAGAATCAATAATTATATAGTTACTTTATTATTTTTAATTGTCAAAATGTCGAAGTGGCCTAAACCATAAGTTCAATCTTTCTCTTTTTATTATTGTTTGAAATAGTAGTGAATATCATAGAAATTTTACAGTAGTTATTAAAATTAATTTCATAATTTGATAGTCAGATATTGAATATGTTTCTTTCTTTTCTTTTCTTTTCTTTCCTTTCCTTTCTTTTAGATAAGTAAAAGTATAGGACTAAATATTAAAATGATAATTTAGAGTGTTTAAAAATGAAAATGATTATTTTATTATTATAAGGAATAATATTACATGAATAAGAGTTATTTTTTATTATTTCAACTACAAAAATTTATTTATATATTATTATAATATTTATTCAATTGGTTAAAATATATAATATTATCATTATTAGATAATGAATAGAAATAAATATGATAAAATATGAATAACTAGTAGTAGCAATATTACTTTCAACATTATTACTTGTACTAGCATTACCACTAGTACCAGCATAACATTATTATTATTATTAGAATTAGTACTAAAAGTATTAGTATCATCATTACAAATATTAATAAAATTTGAAGGGTATGACATGGTTTTTTGATTATCTTTTGATTTTTTCCAATAATAATAGAATCTATTTATGATTTTATGGTTTTACCCCATGGTAATGATTTTAATCCTATTGATTTAGTTTTTTTAATGATATCTTTAATAGGAGTAGAATTGTTGAAGGTAGTGGTATAACAAGTTATTTGAAGTGGAAGATCAAGATCAAGATAAGAATAAGAATGAGAATAAACTTTATAATGCTGAGCAATAAAAAATATCTAAAAAGCCATAGTATAGTTATAAATTTATTAAATTTAAATTCATTAAAACAAATAATTGTTATCAAATCATTTATATCTTTATATTGTTTAAAAGTTAACAATTTATTAACTTTATATATAAAGAGGTTAATCTAAATAAACTATTATTATTGGATTGTTAAGTTTTATTTTTATAATTTTCATAAAAAAAAAAAAAAAACGTTAAATATTTATAATTTTTTCAGATAAGATTATAATTTGTTTTATTTATCTTTTTTTGATATTTATAATATAAATATATTTATAATTTTATTTAAAGTTAAATTTTATAATAATTTTTACAAAAGATTACATGTATGATAGACTTTATTTATTTTAATAATGTAAATTTATTTAGAATATTTATATATTTTTAATAAAATTAAAGAAAAAATTAAAAAAAAAAAAAAAAAAAAAAAATGATTGATTAAACTTTTAAATAACTTGAAATAATATATTTTGTTTCCTATTTATAAATTTGAATGTAATGTAAATATTTATATTATATCTTTCTTATTATTAAAAATTTAATTTGAATTTATATATTTTCTCTAATCTTCCTCAAAGCTTGCTGTTTCAATAAATTTTTTTAGCTGTGGTACCATATTAATTGTACTTGTTGGAATTATAAATATGAGATCTACCATTTCTCGTAAAACTTTATTTGAAGTTTTTATTGATTTACGGGATATAATAATGGATATTGATAATAAAACTAAACCAATTAAAGAACAATAAATTGTAGTATATATTGTACTTCTTACATTTTCGAATAAGGAATCAAATAAAATAGTATAAAATTTATCTAATCCGTTAATACAATGACTAATTACTTCATACTGGAAGCGGAAATCAGAATCATTTAAGCAATAATTTTTAAAGCGATTATTTTCATATTCATAATGATATATATATTTTTCGTTTTTATATTTTTTGATTTGTGATTTATTTAATATAGATTTGGATTTAGTGAGATATTCATCAATTAATTCATTTAAACCCAACTTTACCATGTTTTTAGTAAAATCTATATAAAAATAATAATAATATATATATATATATGTAATTAAGATTATTCAATTAATAAATATAAAATAAATATGCAATCATATATATATTTTAAGACATATTTTTTTATGCAATTATTTTTTTAAAAATATATATTGAAATAAAAAAAAAAAAAAAAAAAAAAAAAAAAAAAAAAAAAAAAAAAAAAAAGTTATTTACCTATTTCTGGAATTTCTTCCAAAGATTCACATATAGATTCATCTAGTTTACAATTATTATTAACTAATAGAGAATTTAATTCTTTTATTTTTGTTGTAGATTCTATATTTAATTGACCTAAATAAATTTTATTCTGGATAGTCTATGTAATTTAATTTTATTATTGATGGTAAAAATTTATATTAGTCTTTATCTTTTACTTTATTTTATTATTTATTATTATTATTGATAAACAAAATTTTAAAATATATTCAAATAAAAAAAAAAAAAAAAAAAAAAAAAAAAAAAAAAAAAGAAAAGTAATAAAAAAAAATTTTTTTTAAAAAGCAATGATATTTTTCATACTTCTAATTCAATGATTTTATTATTTAATAAACTTTCTGGTGATCCTGCTACAAAAGCCTTCATATCTTGAATTATTGTTTCAAGTCCATAAAGATTTAAATCAATTATCATTTCTTTTCTTTCAACCTATAATATAGTTTATTTTATTTATTTACAATAATATTATTTATATTAATATTATTTACATTAATATTATTTATATTAACATTAGTATTAGTATTAGTATTCATTAAAAATTAATAAATCATATGTAAAAATAAATGAAATAAATAAGAAATTATTAAATTATTTACTGTTGATAAATTAAAATTAACTCGTTTATCCATATAGTATTTTTTTGTCTAAAAATATAATAAAATTAATAAAAAAAATAATAATAATTTAGAAATTTTTATGGACATATTAATTTTTTTTTTTTTTTTTTTTTTAATTTCTTACAATAATTGGTATAGCTATAAGTAATGCAGTGAAAAGAATTAATATATTAATTAGATAACCTTGCATATCATAAATGTAATTCATAAATGAACCATTATTTTCAACATTTTCAAATTTTTTTTTTTTATCATCATAATTAATATCATATATTTGAGTAATAGATTCAATACTATCTTCAAATCTTGATACAATATCTTTTAGAGAACCTTTATTCAATTAATATTACTTATATGTTAATAATTATAACATTTTTTTTTTTTACTTATCATAATAATAATAATAATAATAATAATAATAATAATAATAATAATAATAAAAATAAATATATATATATATATATATATTTTTACCTTTAAGTATGCATTTTAGTATTTTTAATGTTTTTTTTCTTATATTTGTAATATTTCTATGTAAAGGAGTTAAACCTATTATTTTATATAATTTTTATTAATTATAATTAAATTTAATTTAAACTTATTAAAATAATATCTTTTTTATTAATTACCAAATATATTGATGACTAATGATAAAACGACTATTACTACTGTAAAAATGTAGATTACTAAAATTTTACTATTTTGATAATCATTTGCTTCATTATATATTTTTAAAAATGTTTCTTTCATGATATTATTATAACTTCTATCTTTGATATTATCTATAAATAAATAAAGGAATATATATTTAATAATATATAACATTACCAAATTATCATATATATATGTAATTTATTTAAATAAGTATGTAATAATAAAAATATACCTGAAAACATTCTAATATATATTTATATAGATATATATAAAAACATTAATTAGTAATTAATTTAAAAAAATAATATTTTTTCAATAATGATATTAAACTTACCGATATCTATAATCATCGAATATACTTGAACCATTTTTTGCTCTTCTAATTAATTCTTCACTTGGAGTATTATATAAACTTTTTGACCATACAATAATTTCTTTCATTAATTCATATCCATTATAATGAGCGTAGCTACTTTTTAATCCTTCATTAGTATTGTAATAAATTATCACTGGAACGTCAGATACCTCATCTAAAGAATATTTAACTAAAACAGGAATATATTTAGTTTCAAGTCTAACAATAGTTTCTAGTATTCCTTCTCTTATTTTTTCTGCTTTCTTTTCATTATTTTCCATTAAGAAAAATCCAATAATTCTTGAACGACGTAATAAACGATCAACATTATAATTCATATCTCCAATCATTTTAAGATCTTTAACATTTTGATTAAAACCATTAAGAAATAAAAAACAATAGACTAAACTATAATAATAATAATAATAATAATAATAATAATAATAATAATAATAATAATAATAATAATAATATTTAAGTATTTATTTTTAATTTATATATTATAGAAATAAAAATTGTTATTTTAAATTATTAATTATATTTAATAATAGTTAGAAATTAATATCTTTAAATTTTTACTTTATTAAAAACAAAATAAAAATGAATACAAAAAATAAAATAATAATATGTGAAGATCTTTTATCCACCATTAAAAATGCGCTTAACATTTTTTTTCTAATAATGAAAAAAAAAAAAGTGTAAGTAAAATATTTATAAAATTAATAACATTTCAATTATAAAATTATTTTAATTTCATAAAATTATTAATAATAATATATATATATATATTTTTTAAACTCTTAATTACTTTAAAAGTTTTTTTCTTTTTGATTCATTGTCACCAACAGTCGAAGATTTTACTGATTTTGATATACCTAATGAAGCCGTTGAACCTAATAATTTATTTTCTGAATTTCCTTTTGTTATTTTATTAGGTGAATTTAACTCTAGATATGATTCCTGTTAATTAGTTTATTAATAAAATTTTAATTATATATATTAATTATAAAAATAAATTTTATAATAATTAATAAATATATTTTATTAATACCTCTTCATTTAAAGCATATCCCTATTAATTATTTTGGTTTTATGTTATTTTATTTTTTTTTTTTATATATTTTATTTAAATATATATTTATTAGTTTTATTATTTTTATCTTTTTTTTTTTTTTTTTTTTTTTCTATAACTAATATTTTTAAACAAATGTTATTAAATTACTTATTAATTATATATTTTATTTATTTTATTATTAATATAATTGTAATTTTTTTTTTTTTTTTTAAATTTTAAAAATAAATTTTTTATTTATTTATAATACCTCATCTTCTTCATTGTTCTTATTCAATATAAATAGTTATTTATATACATATATATATTAAATTTTTTTTTTTTGATATAATTAATTCTATTTATTCATTTATTTATTTTTATAATATCAATTAAAACTTTTATAATTAACAAATATATATATATATATATATATATATAAAACTTACTATAACATCTTTCAAAAATAATCCGTATAATTGATATGCACCCTATTTTTTATAATTTATTTTATTATATTATTTTAAATAGCAAAAAAAAAATTAAAAATTAGGTATCAATATTTTTAATGCTTTAATATAGTTCAAATAAATAAAAAAATTTATAATAAATATGTATTCATGTACTTTCTCATCTGGATATTTTTCTATAATTTCTTGATAGATATTAAATGTTTCATGTTTTAAATAACTCAAATTTTTAAATAATTTATCAAAATTGAAATTTTTCGAATCATTACTATTTTTTTGAATAAAAATAATATAATTATAGAATTTTTTATATAAATTTAATATAATAACATGATTTTCTACTGCTTTATTTTGTAAATAAACCAATTTTTCTTTAGCTTCCCTTAATTTTTTATTATATATATATATATATATTTTTAAGAATTATTTGTAAAATAAAATTTATTATTTTAATAAAATAATTACATAAAAAAAAATGTTAAAATAATAAAATAAAATATAAATAAAATAAAGTAAATTTATACAAATTATATACTTTCAATAATTCATAATTACCTTTCATAGTAATCTATATTTTCATGTTGTTTTTCCCTTAAATTAAATATTAAAAACTTTACGAAATATTTTCCCCAAGGATTTAATTTAGAAGATATTGCTTTTCTTAGTAAATATTCATAATCATCATTATTTAATTCTTCTTCTATTTTATCCAAATTTTCTTTATTTTGTTCAGATTCACTGTCTAATGTTTCTTGATTTACATTATTTTGTTCAGATTCACTATCTAATATTTCTGAATTTTCATAATCAGCTTCTATTTCTTGGTCATTAATTTTGATTTTCTTTTCTTCCATATATATTAAATAATATGAATAATATGTAAATATCTATTACATATTATACATGAATAATTAATTATTATAATTAATCCAACATGGAAAAAAAAATTTTATTTTAATATATTTATTGAAAAATATTATTAATAAATATTTACAAATGGGTTTATTTTAAATTGATCTATGCTAATTAGATAATAATAAATCAAATTTTCATTATGAGTAAAAAAAAAAAAATTGGTTATTTATATTTATTAGAAATATATGTGATAATATTTATAAAAAAAAAATTGGTTATTTATATTTATTAGAAATATATGTGATAATATTTATAAAAAAAAAATTGGTTATTTATATTTATTAGAAATATATGTGATAATATTTATAAAAAAAAAAAGGTTATATTTGTATAAATTATTTTTTATAAAGTTTTTAGTTATAATTAAAGAAATCATTTTTATAAAGATTTAAATATACCATTCAGAATATATTTCTTTCATTAAAATAAAAGCATCTTTTGTTTCATTATTCCTTTATGATTATTTTAAAAATTAGTATTTACCAATAATATATTAAATTATTATTTTAATAATTGTTGTTTCTTTTTAAATAAAGAAATTAAATATAAATAATAAAAGTACCGTATATATCTACAAGCAAGTTCAAAATCATTAATATTTTTAAAAACAATTACTGGTTCATTTGAAACCCTGTTATCCACTATCAATTATTTAGAATATAATTAATATTTGGAATATATATAAAATAATAAGAGCTTGATTATTATATTTATTACCAACTATTTAATTTAATTTATTTATTTTTATTTTATTAAATCAATTTTTGCTATTTAATTTATATTAATATATGAAAAAAATAATTTTACTTATTTCTCTTATTGATCCAAATGATGTAATTCTTTCAGTAATTTTATCATCTAATATTACATTATTATCATACTCAGAATAATAAGAACTATTTTCTTCATCACTATCTTTTTTATTATTTTCTTCTTCACTATCTTCTTCTTCATCAGAATTAGATGAATCAAAAGAAATCAATTTTTCATTGTTATCTTCATTTTCCGAAGAGTTCAATGATCTGGAAGCACTCTGCAATTCGGAAAAACTTTTATTTAGATTTCTTTCAATTTTTTTGGCTTTAAATCTTTTATATATGTTATTTATATGTTTCATATATAAATGTCGGTATAAACCTATTCCAATGAAAAATGATATTATTCCAAAAATGATTAATACTATATCAAAAGAAATTTGGTCATTTTTAGATACAAATGCAATTATATCAATAATGGTTGTTCCTGTAATCATTGTCCACATTCCTGCTCTAAAAATATTTATATACTTATTATAATATGGATGAATATTTAATAATTCATTTATTGCATACAACATATATAGTAATATTATAATAATTATATAATCTAATGCACTTTCAGAATATGATTTGCATATAATAGTAATAAGAGACTTTTTTTTTTTTTAAAAAAAATAATGAATAAATTATTCATAAATATTATTGATATTATACAAATTTATATGAAATATATATATATATATATATGTATATAATTAATAATCATATTTTATTATAAATTTAAAGAAAAATGTAAATATATTCCACTTATATTTATACTATTATAAATTAATATATATGCCAATTTATTGGTATTTAATGTACTTACTAATATAAATATAAAAATGTTATATTTTAAATTTATATAAGAAAAGTTTTGACATAATGAATTATTTTTATTGAATGTTGTTGGATTTACATAAATAAATGAAAACTATAATATATAAAAATTGTATTAATATAATAGATTAATAATGATTAAGAATTATAAAAATAAAATAAAATAAAAATATTAATATAAAGATATTTACGAAAGGAATTTGAAAAGTCAAATAAATGACTAAAGATATAACAGAAATAATGAATCTTTTAATTATTATAAATTATTATAATATATTATATTATAATATAATTTGTTAAAAAAGGTTAATTATTATTTTATTATTAAAACCGTTTTATTAGTTTTCCTCATAATATTACATATTACATAATACTATGAAATAATGATTCGTAAATGAAGAAAAAAAAAATACATACATTGAATAATGTTGTCCACCCAAATATTCTACTCCAGGAAACAATGTCAACTTTCCATTTTTTGAAGGTAATGCCTTTAAAATAGTATGGGTAACTTCAATTAATATCAATATATATATATATATATTAATAAAGGATGGTTTATAAAAAAAATTTTTTTTTTTTGTTCTGAAAATGGTATATATTAATATTCATTATCAATTCTTACAAATTGGAAATAGTACACTTTCATTTTATAAAAAAAAATAAAAAAAAAAAATAAAAATTAATATGATTATTATTGTTATTATTATTTTATTTATAATATTTTTATTATTAACATTATTATTATTAATATTAATATTATTATTATTATTATTATTATTATTATTATTATTATTATTATTATTTTCATTTTAAATATAATATTTTTTACTATATACATTATTAATTAGAATTATTAGTATTATTATTGCTTTACTATTAAGCTAGTACATTTTTTCTTATTTTATATATATATATATTTAATGATATATTAAAAATATTGATAACTTACGTGCTATATAAAATTAAACCTATTCTTAGAATCTTTTTTTTTTTTTATTAATAGTTTTTAGTAATTAAATATTACCAATATCTATTTAAATAGTTATATACATATATATTTATATACTTATTTTACTTTAATTATAAAATTTTCCTTATATCTTGCAATGAATTGAAATGAAAAATAAGATTAATAAAATAGAATATTATATATAATAATATATTATAAAATGTAATAAAAAAAATGTTAATTCTTTTTTATATTTATATATTTAAAAATTAATTTTTTAATATAACTATTAAAAAAAAAATTTTTTTTAATTACTTCCTTGGGTTAATAAAAAAAATGAAAGTAACTACAAGAATGAAGCATTTTTTAAATTATATAAAATTAATAACTCATATTTACCACTTAAATAAATTATAAGGAATTAATAATATAAAATTATATAATTACACATTATCAAATTAATTGTAAGAAATCCGGAATTAAGAACTAATGAAATAATGCCTGAAAATATTTCCATTATATATTATATATATATATATATAATATTAAATTATAAAATATTAATATTACAGTAATTATTTTTAATTAATGTATATATATATCTGATAATAATAATTATTATTATAATAAAATATATACTAAATAACTTAAAGTCTATATCAAGACCCATATATTCTATAATAGAACTTATTTTTTCATTTAAAGTAATGATATTTTTATTTACACATACAAAATATATAAGTTGAATATCTATATTGATAAAAGCAATATAATAAATATAATAATAAAAATAAGTATTAATAAATTTAATAATAATAATAATAATAATAATAATAATAATAATAATAATAATAATAATAAATTTATTTATAATAATAATAATAATAATAATAATAATAATAAATTTATTTATAATAATAATAATAATAATAATAATAATAAATTTATTTATATTAATAATAATAATAATAATAAATTTATTTATAATAATAATAATAATAATAACTAATAGTAATAATATTATTATATATAAAAAAATGTAATAAAATAAAAAACCTTTTCTTTTTATTGTAATATCATATATTAAAACAATATAATATACCTTTTATAAAATACAATATACAACTAACAATTGGATGAATTGAAGTTCTATAGGATATGGTGAACATCAATGAATGTAATGAACTCTTCAATAAATTTTAAACAAAAGATAAAAATTGACAAATATAAGTAAAAGAATTTGCGGCTATTTAAATTATTAACAACAATCATAATATATGTATATATAATTAAATATATACCATTTTTGATTGTATGACCGATTGGTCATTATATAAACTATTTGTTATATCCATTTTGCTTTATAATAGAAGAAATAGTTAATAATAGTGTAATAATAAATTTGTATATAAATTCATTAATTTAATTTTTATTAAATTTTGTTTTTTCTATATATTTTATAATATTTTTATTTTATTTTTTATTTTTTATTTTTTTTTTTTTTTTTTTTATTTAAAAAAATTATATCTATTTAAATAAATTGATATAAATTTGCAATTGAAGATATTTCAGTTATCTATATATATATATATATATATATATATAGATTATATATTATTTAAAAAAAAAAGTTCAATATAAAATAAAAATAAAAATAAAAATAAAAAAAAAAAAAATAAAATAAAAATAAAATAAGTAAAGCAATTTAAGTAGATTAAAGAGTACGAGTACTAAATTTAATAAATTAAAATTAAAATTTGATAATTTTCCATAAATATGCTATTTATACAATTTCTAATTATTATTTGGAAAAATAATAAAAAAAAAAAAAGTTGATATATTAATTTAATTATATAAAAAATATTGCAATATAAATTTAAAATTCTTGAAATTAATTTATTATAATAATAAAATAATTAATATATATAAAACCTTTATAATTTTATATTTTAATATTCAAAAAGTAATTATATATAATAATAAAAAATAATTATACTTTATTATTTATATTACAGCCCAAAAAATAATAATATGTGATAATAAAATGTAATAACTTATAAATTATACTAATATATTTATAATTATTATATAATAAAGTTTAAAGTATAAATTTTAATCACCGCATAAATTTTGTTTAATAAATTTAATATGTTTATAATAACTAAAGTGTGAAATAATATTTAAAAAAAAAATAATAATAATAATATAAATAATAATTTAAAAATTAAATATGAAATTATATAAAAATTTTTAGTCTTTTTTTTTATATATATATTTATAAAAGAGCACTGTAAAAATTATTATTTTCTAATTTCGAAATAAAAATAAAAACAATAATAATTAGTAAATAATTATAATTTCATATTGAAATTATTGTTGTGATGATGATAATAATCTTAAGAGATATCATTTAAATTTTTTTATAATAAAATTATTAATAATTCTATTTCATATATTAATTTTTTTTTTTTTTAAGAGAAAATTTAATATAAAAAAAAATGACATAAAAATTTTAAATGTTAATATTTTAGGTTTAATTAAATTACACCGAATTAAAATTATCTAAATTTTTAAAATAAAAACTACCTTAAATAAAAGTATTTTTATTTTTATAAAGCATAATAATAATAATTATTATTAGAAATTATATATATATATATTATTTATTACAAAAAAAAAAAAAAAAAAAAAAAAAAAAAAAAAAAAAAAAACTAATATATATAATAATATTTCTTTAAATTTAATAATTTGTATATATATTAAAAAAAAAAAAATAAACTCACTAAATTTTTAATTAAAAAAAAATAATTCAAAAATTTTGATCATTATCTCTTCCGAAATATATATATAAAAAAAAATAATACAAATAATTCATGTAAATTATTGTTTATTAAAATTTTTTTAATTTTTTTTTTTTTTTTTTTTTTTTTTTGGTATATTAGAATTTAATAATTTTTTATTTTGATGATATTATCTGATAAATAGAATTCCAAACTTTTTTAATAACTAATTAAAACTTTAAGAACCTTCAATCTAAAAATATTTAAGTAAAGCAAGATAATAATTTATTCAAACTTTTTATATTATTAAGATTTAGGTTTTTTTTTATTTATTTATTTTATTTTCTATAATTATTTAATTTTTTATAATTATTTTATTTTTTATATTTATTTTTTTATTTTTTTTTTATAATTATTTTATTATTATATTTAATTTTTTTTTTATTATATTTAATTTTTTTTTATTATATTTAATTTTTTTTTATTTTTATTTTTTTTTAAAATATTTATTTTACCTTTATAATTATTAATTTATTTTTTATTGTATATTTATTTTTCCTTTTTTTTTATTTTCTATTTTATTTTTTATTTTCTATTTTATTTTTTATTTTCTATATTTTATTTTTTATTTTTATTTTATCTGTTACATTTATTTTATCTGTTATATTTATTTTATCTGTTATATTTAATTTATCTGCTATATTTATTTTATCTGTTATATTTATTTTATCTGTTATATTTATTTCATTCTTTATATTTATTTCATTCTTTATATTTATTTTATATATGTAAAGCATTAAATTCACGAATTATCGTAATTTATTTAAAGTTTCTAAAGATTTTCATATTTTTTCCATAACTGGCCTCTTTTATATTTTACAAGAATTAAAAATTTTTTTTTTTTTTTTTAATATACATTATTTTTGTTTTATTTATTTTTTTTTTTTTTCATTTTATTTTATTTTTGCTTATTTAATTTATTTATTTTATTTTTTAATATTTCTTATTTAATTTTTTTTTTTTTATTATTTATTTTTATTTTTTGTATGTATCGTCCTTATTCTCAGCCCCCCCCTCAAGAACATGGAAATATTGAGGTAGTCACAACACCTCGCATAAGCAGATCATGTCCCGGATGGACGACCTTATTGAGTGTTCAGTATTGTCGTTCTAACATTCATATTATTGCCGAGAATTTTCTAGAACGCTTTTTCTCGGAGTGCTTCTCTAGTTCCTAACTTTCCTTTGACCCGGGACAAATACAACCTAACCCAATGAGATTTGTACTAGTTCCCTTGGCAAATGCATAAACATCAGAAAAGAATTTACATCACTTATATATATATATAAGTGATGTAGATTCTTAGATATATATAATATATATCTACATGGACACATGATATGTACCCAAATACTAGTAATTCCTTAGTAAATAGCAATATTTGCTCAATCCTCTAAGGCGTACAGTTAGTTAGTACAATGTCTTGTCTATATTACATAAGAGATTTAGAATAATATATATGTAAATGGGAAATTTCTTATCTGTAACCCTAATCACCATATTCCATAAATACCTTTTGTGAGGAAACCCTGGAAAATGGTTAAACGGCAGGATCGAACCAGGAGCTTTATGTATACTAGCTAAATAGAACCTGGTTTGTATTTTTTTTAATTATTAAAAGCAAAATTAATAATTAAATTATACAGAATAAATAATTACGAATAATTTATTATATTTTAAATGATTTATTAATTTAGGAAAAGTTATTATAATAATTATTAGTAATTAGCCAATTAAATAATTTCTAAAAAGATTCTAAGGAATTCATTACAATTCTACAGATTTCTAAAAAGACTTTTAATTAGTTTTAAGATCTTAAATTATTTTATTTTGAGATTATTTTATTTTGAGATTATTTTATTTTTGAAATATTTTATTTTATTCTTAAATTATTTTATTAGTAATTATGTAGTTATTTTTATTTTATTAAAATATTCTTATCAATATTATTTTATTATTATATATTTAGTTAATATACATGTAAATATATTAAGTTTCAATGTATTAATTATATTGTTAATTATTATTTTTAAAATTAGAATAAAAAGGAATTGAAATTCCAATTACTTATAATTTTTTGTAAGATTATTAACTTAACGAAACTACTTAATTATAACAATAATATTAATTCATAGTATTTATCTCTATAAAATTTATTATTAAATATTAAATAAAAGATTATAATAAAACATAAATTTTAATTATTGAATTTCTTTATTAATTTATAAAACTTTGGGTGTAGTAATTATTTTAATTTTAATTACTCTAATTAATAAAATGTCTTAACCTGACTAGTATAACTCAAACTTAAAAAAATTAATTATTAATCGAAATTTATTGTTTTATTTATTATAAATAAAATAAATTATTCATTAAATAATATATAAAATAATTATATTTTAATTATAATGAAATTTAATATATAAAATTATATTGTAAAAATCTAGTTAGATATGAATAATTTTAAAATAAATCATGGTTTTTAGTGAGAGGTGTTAAAATTAATTTATTAATAAAAGAAAATTAAACACTCAAATATACAAAAAATCTCAACTAAAAAATAGTCACAACACTTTCCTATGATTTTCGTACAGGAATGTGTAGTGACTACCTCAAAATCTTAACTAAACAATTAGGTTTGCAAAAATATTAAATGAATTTATTATATCACAATTATCAGTAAGGGATCAAAGAAACAGAAAATACATGCCATAATCCTAAAACTTACTCTAATAATATCATCAATCAAAGTTACGTTACAACTATAATCATAA
Organism: Neocallimastix lanati (nom. inval.); assembly: GCA_016946835.1. Classification (NCBI taxonomy): domain Eukaryota; kingdom Fungi; phylum Neocallimastigomycota; class Neocallimastigomycetes; order Neocallimastigales; family Neocallimastigaceae; genus Neocallimastix; species Neocallimastix lanati (nom. inval.). Next base: position 151,323 of record JACVTC010000173.1, read on the forward strand.
CTGAAGTATGGCTTATGCGAATGTTAGATCGAATTAGTTCAATGTTTGGTGAGGACACCCTATGGCAGTTGGAGTCATTGTAATAAAGTTATTTTTCATTAATGTTTATTCTTTTAAATTTTATTACTAATAATTTTTTTTTAAAAAAAAAATATATATATATATATGTATGTAATATTTTAAATCAACTACTTATTATAAATGAGATATTGTTTTAATTAAACTATTTTTATTATTTAAACTTTCAAAAGAATTTTTTTTTTTTTTTAAAGATTTAAAATTTAATTTAAAATATATATATATTACAGTTTTTAAGATGTGGAAGATATATAAATAAGTATTAAAAAAAAAAAAAAAAAAATTTGAGAAATTAAATTAGTATTTAAAACAGTATTGAATAAAGAATAAAAAAATTTTATTTTTTTTTTAATTCTTTAATTTTTGATTTTTATCCTATTTAATCATAACAAAGCAGTTTATCGATAAGTAGGCAAGGTTTTGAATATTAATCTCCACAATAATAAAATATGAGATATGAAAATATATAAAATATATATATAAAAAAAAAGTTAAAAAATAAAAATAAAAAAAAAAAAAAAAAAAAAAAAAAAAAAAAAAAAAAGTTAAAAAATAAAAATAAAAAAAAAAAAAAAAAAAAAAAAAAAAAAAAAAAAGTTAAAAAATAAAAGTAAAAAAAAAAAATTATTAAAAATTTTAATAATAATAAAAAAAAAAAAAAAAAAAAAAAGGTTAAAATATAAAAGTAAAAAAAAAAAAATAATTAAAAATTTTAATAAAAAAAGGTTAAAAAATAAAAGTAAAAAATAATTAAAAATTTTAATAAAATAAAAAAATAAAAATAAAAATAAAAAAAAAATAAAAAATAAAAAATAAAATTAAAATTAAAAAAAAAAAAAAAAAAAAAATAAAAATAAAATTAAAAAAAAAAAAAAAAATAAAATAAAATATAAAAATAAAAATTTTAATAAAGTTTAAAAATTTTAATAAAAAAAAAAAAAAAAAAAAAAAAAAAAAAAACTTTGCTTAAAAAAGTATATTTAATTTTTTTTTTCTAATGCAAAGAATAAATCTTATTTAATAATACTTATTAAAAAAAAAATCCTAGAAATTTTTTTACATTAATATCAAAAAAAAAAAAAAAAAAAAAAAAAAAAAAATATATATATATATATATATAATTTTTTTTTTTTTCAAAGACTAGGAATAAATTTTATTTAATTATGTTTATAAAAAAAAAAAAAAAAAAAAAAAAGTATATGAAAATAAAATCCATGAAATTTATGAATTTTTTTTTTTTTTTCATTAATATTATAAAAAAAAAATTATGCTATAAGTTTCAGATGATGAAATAGCCTTTAATTCTTTCCTATTCCATTGATGATAACTCTTTGACCCCATGTGAATTTAAAAATTATCATTTGAATTTGTATTAGAATTTCTTCGTTTAACTTTTTATCGTTCTGATTTCGACGCTCTTGACAATGTTAAGTCTAATGATATATAAATTGATCATTGTGTAGAAATCATTAAACCATAAAATAGGTATATAGTATTAGTAAATAATTCCAGAAACCCCACGAAATAAATAAAATTGGTAAAAAGAAGATTTTCATCCAGTCCAATCCCCATCCAATCCAAGAAAAAAAAAAAAAAAAAAAAAAAAAATCCACGAGAAAAATTTTTGAATATTTTTCCCAGTAAAACATCCGTTATTTCTCAAGGAAATATATTTTATTGAATTTTTGTGTTTATGTATTGTTAATTTATGTGTTTTTTTTTTTTTTTTTTTTTTTATCTCTTCCTTCATGAATAAATGTGAAAGTATTGGTATATTATATATATATATATTTATTTATAACTAAATGAGAAATAATGTAAAAAGATGTCTTCCCATTCTTTTTAAAGTATCGAACCATCCATCTTATCATAAAAACCTAACTACAGGAGGTATATATAGTTCCATAGACCTACTATAAATTGTGGTATTAGAAGTCTTTTAAACTTCCCAAAAAAAAAAAAACCTAAAAAAGGCCCTCGAGTTAAAAATCATTTTAAGCTTTTTCCTTATTCATTTTATTAGATCCTAAGTAAAGATGCATTGTAAAGAACTAAACTAAGGATAAAGGGAACTAGAATGCGAGTTTTTTAAAAGTAAAAAGGGCATATTCCTTTTGATTAAAACTCCAAAAGAAAAGAGTTAACCGTATAGTTTTAATTTATTGTTCATCCATAGCAATAATTAGTTTTAAATCCAATAAATCATTGATAGGTATTCCATGATGATAGGGTATATATTAATTAGAACTTTCTTGTTAGATGATAGATGGTTCATGTCAACATTAAATGAAGGATTTTTTTTAATAAGATCTTGAAGGTATAAAAGTTCTTTGGTTTAACAAAAAAAAAAAAAAAGTGTATGGGTACTTGAGTATTTACTAATTTTAAAGGTCATTTCATTTTTCATTTTTGATACCCTAATCATGAGTTTTTTTTCAAAAAGGCTTTTTTTTTTTTTTTTTTTTTTTTTTTTTTTTACATTCAGTTATCACATCATATCTCTTGTGCTTATCATATATGTCATTGATAAATATTTTAAATATATAATAAATAAAAATAAGGTGATAAGGGACATCCTTTTTTTTGCGAACATCATGATATATTGGAAATTCTATTGAAAGTTTACCATTAAAATTTTTATGGAACCTTCAAGGTAAAGTATAGATTAATTAAGTGAACTGAAGGCACTTACTACGAATACCAATAGTATTACGTTTTTTTTTTTTTTTTTTTTTTTTTATGTAAAGTATATTATAAATTGTAATTGAATTATAAGCTTTTTTTTTTATGTAAAGTATATTATAAATTGTAATTGAATTATAAGCTTTTTTTTTTATGTAAAGTATATTATAAATTGTAATTGAATTATAAGCTTTTTTTTTTATGTAAAGTATATTATAAATTGTAATTGAATTATAAGCTTTTTTTTTTTTATGTAAAGTATATTATAAATTGTAATTGAATTATAAGCTTTTTTTTTTATTTTTTTTTAAGGTCAAGAAAAGCAAGAAAGGATAAATTAATCATAAGAATAAAAATTTTTTTTTCTTTATCAAATTTCACGAAATGGAGACAAATAAACTAATACATTCCTCTTGATTTCTAAAACTAAAATTATTCTGTTCTAATAATTCTATGAAAAAAAAAAAAAAAAAAGCATCATTCGAAATTCTTTTATTTTAATATTTTTTTATTTTGACAGAATCTTTAATTCTATATTGATGTATTGATGAGTGAACATATTACTAATGGTTAATTATTACAATCATAAAAGATCCCCCCCTCCTTTTTTTTTTTTTTTTTTTTTTTTTAAGAAGAATAGAAACAATAGAACAAGAGAAATTGAATTCAATTTCATTTATCAGGATCAAGGAAAGTCATCATCCCCAAATTTTATTAAATAATAATAATTATAATAATAAATAAGTTTTTTTTTTTTTCACAATCGGAAGAAGTAGTTTCTTGATTTATCAGGATCATTCTTAGAAGAAGGGCTGCTCATAAGAGTTTAAAAAAAAAAGTCTTAAAAAAAAATTCTGTTGATATTTTATATATTTTATACCATTGTAACCAGATTATTATTTTTTTTTATCATTGAAAGAATAGTAAAAAAAAAAAAAAAAAAAAAAAAAAAAAAAAAAATAATAAAAGTGAATTTTATAACATTGAAATGAATTGATTGATTAAATTTTCCATAATTCCTGAGGAGAAGAAGAAGAAGAATTATAAAGCATTTCCTTTCTAATAATTTTCATTAATGTTGTTGCCTGTTTTTTTTTTTTTTTTTTTTTTTTTTTTCTTATTTACTATTTTTTTTATAGCCACAATTATTACGAACTAAAAGTTTAATTTATTTATTAATTACAATTAAATATATGAATATTTTTTTTTTATTAAAAACACTCAATTAATTAAAAAAAAAAAACAATATTAAATATTATTTATCCAATAAGAACATAATAATATTTAGAATAAAAATGTGAAAATAAAAAAGTAATATTCAAAAAAATGAAGTGTATAAATAAATTCAACAAAAAAAAAAAAAATTCATATTCAACAAACCTCATTTCTATTTGAATTAAAGTTAAAGTTTGAATTGACTATCTGATAGATAAATTAATATAATTGTTCCATCAACCTTTTTACACAAGCCTTGAAAAGTAATAAGGATTAAGTTTTTCGAATAAATTTATATGGTACTACAGCCTCTCCTAATACCTAAGTGATGAAATCTTTCATTTAATACATTATAATTTGGGGAAAAGAGTCATACGTCTTTTTTTTTTTTTTTTTTTTTTTTTTAAAGTCCAAAAAAAAAAAAAAAAAAAAAAAAACAAGGTAGGTATCTTTATTTTCAAAAATTTTCCGTCTTTGATATATAATTATTAATGAAATGTAAAGACTTATAATATACATTCTTCTCTGTTACGAAATCCATACTGTTCAGGTCTTATAAATCTTCATCAATTCCATATTTAGAGATTCTATTAGCTATGATTTTTACTATAATTTTTAATCCATTATTGATAAGAGAGATGCCACGATAGTTATTACAATCTGATGGATTGCCCCTTTTTATGGAATAGAAACTATTGATGCGTTATTCCATAATTTTTTGGGAAATCACCATTCCAAATACGATTGATTAAGGCTTTGAGACATTTAAAGCCAGATGAAATATTACTATTATTATCACTTGATCCTTCTGAATCATCTTTACAAGGAATCAAAGCTTTTTAAAGAATTTCAAAATGAAATTGGAATCCCATCAGGACCACAAGCTTTGCTTTTAAAGTTTATAAGCATAAATGAGATTGCTTTTCGCTAATTTTTCTTTCTTTTGCTAATAGCTTGGTTAATATCCCATTCTTGTTGCCTTGGTCTTCCCAAAAATTCCTTAGTGCATCAGAATCTTTTCCAGTAATCTTTAGAAAGACTATGACCTGAAGAATTCACGACCCTAAGAAATTTATAAAATGAGAATGCCAAGCTTTTTTAATTTTTTTCATCTGAGGAAGAAACAAATTCATTGTTTTTTTTTTTAATTGGATAAGAGACCATTAAAGATTTGATTATTTCATTTTTTTTTTTTTGTATTTCTTTTTTAACCCATTTCCCTGTTTTCTTACTATCCTTTTTTAAGAGCTAATAAAACATCCAATTTTAATCTAATATAAATATCCTTTTTTTTATTTTCTTCCTAAATTCGTTATATATATATATTTTTTTATGAATTTGATTCACATAGTCTATTATAACGAGTCAAACTATTTTTAACAAATTCATTAGAATTATTTGCAGAAATATAATGCTTAATTTTTTTTTTTTTTTTTTTTTTTTTTTTTGTGTTTAATATGTTTTACCTTTTCGAAGACAATAAAAAAAACAATTTTTTACGGGACATTCTAAACATCGCTTTTCTGATTTCTGTTGAAGATGTAATCGATAAAATCCTTTCGCAATGGAATTCGTAGTGTTAATGAAACTTTTTTTTTTTCAATTCTACAATCGACTGAAAAGTTCTTCAATTATATCCTAATTCTTCAACTATGAATCTCAAATTTATTGTGATGATATATTTCTTTCCTTTTGTTCAAGACATTTATACCTATCCCATCTTACAAATTTTTATGGGAACAAAAATGAATCATCTGTGGTAGTTTTCTTAACAAGAAACTACGAGAGGTTATATGATCAGATACAGAAACAAAAACAGAAGGATAGTAAATAAGCACTACTTGATATTTTTTAACAGTATACTTGAGCTGACTAAAACCTAATCAATATCTGATTGGATATCTACCTCTAATCCATTGAAATAAAGGTGAATCAACCCACATTAATCGTTAATAAGAATAAATCAGTTAATAAACCCAGTTATCAAGGTTACTATTGGTTAATTTATCTTGTAAATAAATCAGTAGTACTCATCTTAAAGTCTCCATGAAAAAAAAAAAAAAAGAGATGGGGTGATTATGTGATTCTGAAGTCATGTGTGAAAGCCTCAGAGAATACATTATCGGACATGTAATGAAGGTCTTCTTTCTTAGTGGGAAGTAAAAAGACAATACCTACAGAATAGAACAGTTAAGAGTGAGTG
>JACVTC010000173.1:160000-177500 GCA_016946835.1 Neocallimastix lanati (nom. inval.)
ATAAATAGTGAAGTAATATAAAGGAGTAAAGTATTAATAAAAATAAAATAAAATAAAATAAAATAAAATAAAATAGAAAAATTAAAAAAAAAAAAAAATAAAATAAATAAAATAAAATAAAATAAAATAGAAAAAAGAAAAAATTTATAAAATAATTAAAATAATAGAAAGATTTTTTTTTCTTAGGTATACAGTAATTGATAACTAGTTTAGTAAAAAAAAAAAAAAAATTTAAGAATTTTGTAGTAATGAATCATCTCTTTTTTTTTTTTTTTTTTTTTTTTTGATATCTTTTGAGTTTCTAAAATTTTTTTTTTTTTTTTTTATCGATTAGTAAAAAGCTCTAAATGATAAAATAATTTCCTCTTAATGTACTCATAAATTCATAAATAAAACTGAAATGAAAATATAAATCATTTTAAATGTGAAAGGGTTAACCATCAAGGTCATAGGTTGATCATCAGAATTAACAGAAAACGGTATAATGTAGTACAGTACACCGGATAGGGTAGCGGCGGGCCTTATTCCTTTTTCCATCAAGTCCCTCCATAAACCTGAAAAAAAAAAAAAAAAAAAAAAAAAAAAAAAAAAAAAAAAAAGTCTATATCCTTTGGGATTATAAAAAAATATATATATATAAATAAAAATAAAAAATAAAATAAAATAAAATAAAAATAAAAATAAAAATAAAAAAAATATATATATATAAAAGTAAAAAAAAAAAAAAAAAAAATAAAATAAAATAAAAATAAAAATAAAAAAAAAATAATATAAAAATTAAAAAAAAAAAATAAAAATAAAAATAAAAATAAAAATTGTTTTATTTTAACATTTTATTTGATTTTTTAAAATTTTTAATTTTTACTTTTTTATTTTCTTATTTATTTATTTCTTATTATTATTTTATTTATTTTTCTAATTTTCTAATTTTCTATTATTTTCTAGGTTAAAATAAAAAAGAAATATTGATTATTAATGCATTTTAATGCATTTCAAAGTAAAATTATTTATAATTATAAAATTATTTAAAATAATATAATATAATATAATAATAAAATAAAATAATATATATATATATATTTTAAATAGTTTATAACAGGATTTAAAATAAATATTATTATTGTAGATATATATTATATATTTTTTAAAATAAGTAAAAGAATAGGACTAAATATAATAACTTTTAGTGATGTAATTAAAATGAAAAAGAAAAAAATAAAATAAAATAAAATAAAAATAAAAAAAATAAAAAATAAAATAATATAAACATTAATACATATATATAATGTTTAATATAAATATATATAATAAATGAGAAATAGGATTATTAATGGTGGTATCATTCAATTTTTTTTAAAAAAAAAAAAAAAAAAAAAAAAAAATTGTTTATATAAACATTCAAACCTATTTGTTAATAATAAAATTATATATTTATATATATATACTTATAATTATATAATTTATAAAATGTAAATTAAAATTTAGAATTAAAATAAAAATAAAATATAATATAATTATATTAAATTTTAATTTTTATATTTGATAATGTCTGATATTTTTCATGGCATAACAATTATAAATAGATAATAATAATTTTTGTTTAGTAATATCATCATTAGATAATGAATAGACCTGATTAAGATATGAACAAGTTGTAGTAGCAATATTATTTTCAATATTATTACTTGAACTAGCACTACCACTACCACTAGCATTAGCATTAGTATTAATATTATTACTATGATTAGCAGTAGTACTAAAAGAATTGGTATCATCATGACGAATATTGATAAAATTTGAAGGACATGACATGGTTTGTAGATCATCTTTTGAATTTCCTATAATAATAGAATCCATAGATGATTTAAACGTTTTATCCGATAGTAATGATTTTAATCCTTTTGATTTAGTTTTATTGATAATGGTATCTTCAATAGGAATAGAATCATTGGAGTTGGTAGCAGTGGTGGTGGTGTTAGTTGAAGAAGAGCAAGATGAAGATAAAGACAAGGAGGAGGAACTATGATGAGATAACATTGATAAAGAAGGAAAAATTGAAGCAACATCAGCTACAGAAGAAGTATTAGGTAAAATAATAGAAGGAGTAATTCTAGTTTTTTCATTTTTCTTATCTAAAAGATTAACTTTCTTAAGATTATCATATGCAAAATTTGTTTTATGATGGGTATGGGAAGGCGATAAACTATGATAATGATAAGGAATTGTTTTTGATGGAATTTGACGTGTTTCACTTTTACCATAATCTAATTGAATTTTATTTTCATCTGGATTCAATATAAAAGCCATCGTACTACTTTTAAAAGCATTTTGACTTTTTGGTAATTGATTTTCATCCTCACTTTCTATTTCTACTTCTTTTTCACCTTCACCTTCTTCTTCTTCTTCTTCTACTTCTTCTTCAACTTCATTATTATCATCATTTCCTTCTTCTTCCTCTTCTTCCTCTTCCTCTTCTTCCTCTTCCTCTTCTTCTTCTTCTACCTCTTCTTCTCCTTCTTCTTCTTCTTCTTCAAAATATTCTTCCTCTCTTTCTCTATCATTTTCCTTTTTATTTATTCTACTAGACTTCTTCATTTCTTCTTTTCTATTCATATTTTCATAAATTGAAGTTTGACTAGTTGGAGGAGTACTTGGAATGATCATCGAATCCATTTGATGTAATGAATTCGTTGTTATTGATTGTACCGTAGTCTTGATAGTATTTACATTGATATTGTTATTGATAGTAGTTTTGGTGTTGATATTGTTATTATCATTAATGTTAGTGTTTGTATTTTTATTTGAATTAGGGTTGGAATTAATATTAACATTAATATTATTATTATTATTATTATTATTATTATTATTATTATTATTATTATTATTATTATTATTATTATTAAAGAATTGATTAGGGGTAGGTGGAGTTAAGAGTTGTTGTTGCTTTATAATAACAGCTTCATTTCTATTTTTATAATAATCACAAAGATTGGAAGGTAAGGTATTATTAAACCTGGAAGTATGATCTTCTTGAGATTTACTAGATTTAATCGTGTTAATATCACGACTACTCTCTATTGTAGAAATGGATAATCCTACCTTTCTTTTTCTTCTTTTTTTATTGTCGCTTTTTAACGAGGTATCCTGTTTCCTTTTATTGCTATGACTTCTACAATGATTTCCATTATATGAGGAAATAATATTCTTTGTTTTTTCTTCATTATCATCTTCTGAAGAAGAGGATGATGATGAGGATGAGTAATTACTACTGGCATAAGATATTTTTACTGATTGTAATAAATCAATTTTTAATTTATTAATTTTTTGTATAATTCGAGAAGAAAAACTTTCAAATCTTTCCTGAGTGACATAAAGATTATGATCTAATAGATTTAAGAGGATCACCTCCTCTCTATGTATTGTATCTGATGAAATGCCTGTAGCCTTTGACCAAGCTGAAATATAATAGCAATGATCCTCTATATATTTGAAAGCAAGCATTAGGATTACCACATATAAAATTTTAGCCTGCTTCATCGAATCTAAGGAGGTAATATTATTTTCATTTAATTTTATTTTAAAGACATTAAGAATGGAAGATTCCCTTAACTTTTTATTTAACTTATATAAGTAAAAAATGGAAAGTTTAAAGATGGAAAGACTTGATTTTGAAGTTCTTAATAAAGTTTCAATAAAAGTTTTTAATTCCTGTTGTTGTTGTACAGTAAGTGAATTTCCTGCATCTACAGATAATAAAATGCCCATAATATCACCTATGCATAACCCGATTAAACCTTCACTCATATCTGGTAAAAGGCGTAAATAGGAATATTCCGTCTCATTAGAAGTATCTTCCTCCTCTTCAAAACTTTTCTTTTTTTGATACTTTAATAAAGGCTCTAAATAATCTCGCTGTTCTAATAAAGTCATCTTGAATTTATTTTCATTAATTGTTTCTTTTTCCTTTTTTTTTTTTTTTTTTAATACAAAAAATAAAAATCAATTTAAATAATGTAAAATGTTGTATTTGAAATTTCAATTTTAATTATTTTTTTTCTTTACTTTCTTTAAAAGGTGATAATATAAATCAAATAGATGAAAATAGTAAAAATAAAAAAAAAATATATATATATATAATATATATAATAATAATTATGAATAGTATTTAAAAAATAAAATATTTTTTTTTTCTTTTGTTTGTTAAATATCAAAATTAATTTAACTAAATTATTTAATTGAATATTTTGATGTTAAATAGAAATATTATAAATCACTTTACATTCTTAATAATAATTATATTGATATTTTTTTTTTACTCGTATTATATATATTTATATAAAATAAAAAGAAAAGAATTTATTATCAATTGAGAATGTAATTTCATTAAAAATTGAAATGATTTAAAGTAAAAAATATAAATATATTTTTTTTAGATGAATAAAAAAAAAAAAGTAAATAATAGTGTATTGAAATTTTGATACTTCAGAAGATTTCTTTATATTTATATATATATATATAGGATTAATTGATTATAAATTTCAGATATCAATTTAATAGGGTATTTGTTAACTTTTTATTGAAATTTAAAATCTAGATTACTAATATTTCAGTTCCTTTAAAATATATGTATGGTACTAAAGAGGTGATTTATTTTTACTTTTAACTGTTTTTTTTTTTTTTTAATTGATAAATAATAGAAATTGTTTATATAATATATAAAATAACATTATATATAAATTTTATATAATAACTTGATATAGATTTTTTCTATAAAAATGAACAAATTCCTTTATATATATTTTATATAAATGTATATAAGAAAATTTCATTTATAAAGTTTTCACTGTAATAAAATATTTTAAAATTAATGATAATAATAATAGTATTAATAAAAAAAAAATTTTATAATAATAAGAAAATAAAATTTTATAAATATGTAGATTTTACTTTTATTTATCAACAGAGAAATTTTGTCTTATTTATACATTTTTTAAAAAAAAAAAAAAAAAAAAAAATTGTGTGGAATATATAAATAATATTATAAATAAATAAATAATATTATAAATAAATAATATTATAAATAAATAAATAATATTATAAATAATTAAATAAATAATTTTATAAATAAAAGTAATAAATTATTATTAATACACAATAATAATTAAAAATATAAAATAATTAAATAAATATAATACATATAATAAAATGAAATGAAATTAAAAATAAAAATAGTTTTTATATAAAATAATATATGAATTATATATATAAAATATAAATAAAATATATATAAATAAAATAAAGATAAAAAAAAATTAAAAAGAAATAAAAAAAAAATTTTTTTCCCGTTTAATATTATTATTATTCATTTAAAACATTAACTATATATAGTAAATAATATTTATAATATATTGCATTATAAATGGTATTTCTTTATTTTTCATTGGATGAAAAGTCTACCTCTAATTTATTTATTTATTCATTTATTTAATTAATTTATTTTTTATTTATTTACATTTATTCATTAATTTTTATTTATTTAAATTTATTTATTTACTTTTTATGACTTATATTAATTTATTTATATTTATTTATATTTATTTATTTATTTACAATTACTTATTTATATTTATTTATTTAGAATTCCAAATTTAAATAGTATCAAACTTTTTTTTTTCTTTCATTACATAAATATAAAATCAGAATAAGTTCAATTAACAAATAAAATATATTTAATTTAAGTTTTAAAAATTATTTGAAATTAAAAATTTATGAAAATACATTAAATTTTATAATAATTAGAGTTTTAGATAAATTTTGTATTTATTTTGACTTTGAACAAAAAAATTTAAATAAATAAATAAATAATAATTGAATTAAATAAATAATTGAATTAAATAAATAAAATTAAATTTAAATAAATAAATAAAAATTAAATTAAATAAATAAAAATTAAAATTTTTATATCTTTGAATAATAAATAATATATGGAGTGGAGTATTTTTAATATATTTGATTATAGTTCTGTCTATATTATTCAATAAAGGTTATTGTTTTTTTTTTTTCTCCATTGAGTTTAATTTTTTATTTTTCATTCTATATAAATATAAATATAAAAAAAGTTTGAATCTAATCAAATAAAAAATCGGTGAAATACAATTGAATATATGTATTTCATATATTATAATATATTAATATATTAATATATATTTTTTTTTTGTTCTTCATTGAACTTAATTTATAATGTAATATTATAATAAAATATTATAATATATTACAATATAAACATTATTTAATGTATGAATAATATATATAATTTATTCATACAAATATATTACAATTACATTAATAATACATAAAAGATTAAAATAAGAGAATTGTTAATTTTAAATAGAATATATTGGTAATTTAATAGTAATATATAGTTTCTATTCTATTTAATATATATTCAATTAATTTAAACTATAATAAAAATTGAAAGTTTCATCAATTAATTTTAATATAATTATTTTTTATTTTAAAGTCTGTCCAATTATATATAAATATATATATATTTATTTATTATTTATTATTTATTTATTTATTTATTTATTATTTATTTATTTATTATTTATTTATTTATTTATTTATTTATTATTTATTTATCATTTATTTATCATTTATTTATTAATGGATTTATTAATGGATTTCTTTAATTAAACACAAAGAGAATTGTTAATTCTTTAATTAAACACAAAGTAAATTATTTATATCTTAAATTTAACTATTTAAATAGAGATTATATACCTACAAATAATAAAAATTTAACTATTTAAATAGAGATTATATACCTACAAATAATAAAAATTTAACTATTTAAATAGAGATTATATACCTACAAATAATAAAAATTTAACTATTTAAATAGAGATTATATACCTACAAATAATAAAAGTTTCATAAATAATCCTTCTGAATTTTTTTTTTCTTTAATTAATTAAGTCTAATAAATAAAATTAAAATAAATAAGAAAATAGAAATAATAAAAATAAAATAAACTAGAAAAATTAATTATTTTATTTTTGATTTTTATTTTTAATTTTTCAACTATTTGACAGAAGGAAGAATGGAAAGAAATGTCAGAATAAAACTTTTTACTAATTTAAATCAATTTTTTATTTTTTATTATTATTATTTTCTTTATTTAAAACCTTTTATAATAATTTATTTTTATTTTCATTTTCATTTTCACTTTTATTTTTATCTTCATTTTCATTTTCATTTTCTTTCTTCCGTTTGATCTCTTTAACCAAAATTTAAATTAATTTAATAATTATTTTATATTAAAAAAAATTTTATTTTATTTTCTTTATTTATTTTCTTAATTTTAATTTGTTATGAATACCAAAAAAATAAATAAATAAATAAATAAATTATTAATTAAATAAATGAATGATTAATTAAATAACTAAATAAATTAATGAGTGAATGATTTTCATTTTCGTTTTTTACATTTTTTTTCGTTTTTCGTTCTCCTTATATTAATATTCAATTATTATTCAATTATTATTCAATTATTATTCAATTATTTTTATGGCTATAAAATAAAATAAAATAAAATAAAATAAATAGTTGAATATAAATATAAAGTACAGATTGAATAAAATAAAATAAAATAAAATAAATAGTTGAATATAAATATGAAGTACAGATTTAATAAAATAAAATAAAATAAAATAAAATAAATAGTAGAATATAAATATGAAGTACAGATTTAATAAAATAAAATAAAATAAAATAAAATAAAATAAAATAAAAATTAAAAAATTGAATAAATATATATATATCTTATAATAATATATATGTTATATAGATATAATATAAATTAAATAAAAAAAAACTTTTTTTTTTCTTTCCTAATTATTTTTTTTATATTTTATTTTATTTAATTGTGGAGTTCAGTTGGAAAAAAAAAAAAAAAAGCAATTTAAAAATTAAAATATAGAAATAGAAAAATATAAAAATACATATTATCTATATATTAATATACATATAATAAAATATATAATATACTAAAATATGATTTATAATAATAAATAAAAATAATAAATAATAAATAATAATAAATAAAAATAAATAAATAATAAATAATAATAAAAGTTGAAAATAAAAATGAAAACCTTTTCATTTTTTTTTTTTAATTTAATTTTATATTTTTTTAATTTTTTAATTTTTTATTTTATTTTATTTTCTTACGATTTTTTCCATATTAAAAAAAAAATTGCTTTTTATTTATTTATTTATTTATTTATTTATTTATTTATTTATTTATTCTATTTATTAAATTAAATTAAATTAATTTGAAGTTTTTTCATAAATTTTCAATTTTTTCAAAAATTTTTTTTTTTCTTTTTTTTTTTCCTTTCATTTCCGATAAATGAAAAAAAAAAAAAAAAAGCTTGAAAAAGCTTGAAAAAGTTGAAAAGTAAAAAAAAAAAAAAAAAAAAAAAAAGAAAAAAAAAATATAGAAAAAAAATTAAAAAAAAAAAAGAAAAAAAAATTTTTGAAAAAAAATTAAAGGGTAAAGTTTGGAAATCTTTATATTAATATATATATTTATATATTTTATATTCTATGTATTTATTTTTTCAATTTACGTATATATAATAAATAAATAAATAAATAGAAATAGAAATATAAAAACTTATTTTTTATCAATACCCATTTACTTATTTATGTAATTATTATTTATTTATCTATTTTTATATTTATTTATTTATTTATTTATTTCAATAAATTTATGATTTCTTTAAAATTTTTAAATTTTTAGTTAAATTTTTAATTAATAATTAATCGTTTTTTAGACCATAAAAAATGGAGAACAATAAATTTATTTATATTACCATATAATCATTAATTAATTAATTATTTATTTATATAATCATTATTTATTTATTTATATAACCATTATTTATTTATTTATATAACCATTATTTATTTATTTATATAACCATTATTTATTTATTTATATAACCATTATTTATTTATTTATTTATGTTTGGTAGTTTTCTTTTTTTTTTTTTTTTTTTTCCTATTTATATTCGTTCATTGATTAACTTTAAACTTTCTTTGGTTAATCCTAATCAAACATTCCATAAATACCAAAGTAAACAAATAGCATTTATTTCATTTTTTATTTTTCATTTTTTATTTTTTTTTAATCTTAACATATTAAACTTTAAAAAGAAAATTGATTATTTAAAAATAAAATAAATATATAAAATAAAATAAAATAAAATAAAATAGTATTTGAATTGTTTTCTAATATCATGATTCAATAGTGAAAGGATAGAAAATGAAAGGAAGAAAAAAAAATTATTATATAAAAAAAAAAAAAAAAAGACAATTTAAAATAATAAAATAAAATAAAATAGAATGAAATGAAATGAAATAAATAATCTCTTAACTACCATTTCTTTTTTATTTTTTTTTTCTATTTGTTTTTATTTTTTATTTTTTTTTTTCTTTTCTTTCTATTCTTTTTGTTCCGTGTATTTTACTCCTTTTTCTTTCAATTTATTTTCTTTTTTTTTTTTTTTTTAAAAAAAAAAATTATTTATTAATAAAATTAAGCCATTTTATTATTTTATATATATATTTATATTTATTTATTATTGATTTATTTATTTAAGCCATTATAAATATTTATTTATTTATTTATATATTTGATTTATTGAATCGTTCTACCATTCATGATTTAAGTTTCTCCATCTAAATGATGGGTAAGATTATTTTCACCTATCATTGAAATAAATATATGATAAATAAATAGTATGGGTTGGTTAAATAGATGAATAAATTAGATAAATAGCATATATATATATATATTATATATATATTTTTATCTATTTCATCCATTTATTCATTTATTGTTTAAAGTTAATTACATTAAAAGAAAAAAATATTTTAATCTGATAGAAATATAAAATTAAAATTAAAATTAAAATTAAAATTAAAATTAAAATTAAAAAAAATAAAAAAAAATAGTGGTGGTAGTAAGCCATCTTTTTCATCAAAATGGAACATGGAAAATAAAATTGTTAAATATTAAATAATTAAATATAAATGAAAAAACAATCAAAAAAAGAACAACAAAAAAAAAGAAAATGAAAATAAACCTAATAATAAAAATAAAGATAAATTAATAAATAAATAAATAAAAAAGGAACAATGAATGAATCATCTTCAAACCCATCAAAATATAAATAATAAAAAAAAAAAAATAGAAATAAACAAATAAAAAAAAAAAAAAAAAAAATAAAGTAAAATAAATAAAAATAAATAATATAGAAATAAATAAATAAATAACATAGAAATAAATAAATAATATAGAAATAAATAAATAATATAGAAATAAATAAATAAATAGAATAGAAATAAATAAATATGATGCTATAGATTAATATATTTATTAATAGATAAAAATTTTTTTTTTTTTTTTTTTTGTTCATTTTTTTTAAATGTCTATTTCAATTTTTAAATTTAGTGAAAATAATAAATTAAATAAGAAAATTATCAACTCCTCGTTCATTTCTATTCTACAAATGAACTGTCCAATTAAAATATTCCTGAAGTCTATTAAGATAAAAGGAATAATGAAAAGTTAAAATCTTAATTTAATATCTTAATTTAATATCTATTTTAATATATTTAACTTAAATTAAAATAAAATAAAAAAATTAAAATTAAAATTAAAATTAAAATAAAAATAATAATAATAATAATAATAATAATAAAGTATAATATTTTATTTTATTATTTTTTTTTGAAAGAATAAAATAAACAACGAATCAAATGCATGGAATTGACCTTTTATTTTTCATTTTCATATGCTTATTTTTAAATTCATACAAATTTATTTATTTGTTTGTTTATATTTATTTATTTATTTATACTTGTTATTTATTATTTATTTATTCAATTATTATTTATTTATTTATATAATTAATAATAAATAGTTTTTCCTTTTTCTTATCTATACCTAAAAAAGAAATTGATAACTTTAATAATTAATTGTTAAGCAATTAAAAAATTATTAATGAGATACAAATATATATAGTGTAAAATAGTTAATAAATTTATGTTATTTCTATTTAATGTTTATTTTTCTCTTCTATGAACCACTCAAATGATGTTTAAATATATTATTCAATTGACTGATAATATATAAATAAAATAAATACAAAAAACAAAAAAAATTTTAAACTTTTTCTGATTCATAATACTTAAATATTAGGGATAAAAAAAAAATTAAAAAATATTTATTTATTTATTTATTTATTTATTTATTTATTTATTTATTTATTTATTTAAATTTTTTAGAAAAAAAGAAAAAACTTTTATTGGATCAATAGCAGGAATAAATTACGAATATAAAAAAAAAAAAAAAAAAAAAAGGTTTTTTTTTTATTATTCAATTATTTAATTGATTTACGATTTATTAATAAATACACTTTCTATTAATACTTTTTATTTCTTATTTCTTATTTCTTATTTCTTATTTCTTATTATTTATTTATTATTTATTAATAAATACTCTTTTTATTATTATTTATTATTTATTATTTATTATTATTTATTTTAATTATTTAATTATTTAATTAGTTATTATTTAATTATATTTAATTATTTATTATATATTATTTATATAATTTATTAATAAATACTCTTCTTATTATTTATTATTTATTATTTATTATTCAATTATTTATATTTCTTATTTATTATTTATTATTTATTATTTATTATTCAATTATTTATTTAATTATTTATTATTTATTATTCAATTATTTATTTAATTATTTATTATTCTATTATTTATTATTATGATATTTTAATTTTACAATATTTTATTTTTATTTTATATTATTTTATTTTTATTCTAATCATCATCATTTGTTTTCTCATACAAGGAATTATTCCTAAACTATTTATAACATGTATTTATAATATCTACATTCATTTGTTATTATTATTATTATGTTAAGATTTAACTTTTATTCTAATAAATGGCGATATTTATTATCGTTAAAAATATAGGTCTTTTTTTCCTTATCACCAACCTTCTCAATAAATAAGTTTATCTTATGGATTAAGTCATTGTTTTAATGATCATGGATTTAATTTTTTTTTTAAAAAAAAAAAAAAAAAACATTTTTTTTGTCTTTTAATTAGTATACTTTCTATGAATTATATTTTCTTATATACCTACATAATAGAAATTAAGTAAAAAAAAAAAAATAAATAAAAAAAAAATAATTTAAAAGATAACTTTATGGTATAAAAAATTAAAATAAAAAAAAATTTAATAATGAATCATTTTTATTTTTTTCATATCTATTATTAATTAGTATTAAAACTTTGGGATTACGTATAATAATAATAAAAAAAAAAAAAAAGTAATATTAGAAATAATAAATAAATAAATAGATAGATAGATAGATAGATAAGTAATAAGTATTTTAACAAAGAGAAATTAAAAATTAAAAATAAAATAAAAAAGTTTACTGTTAAATCAAAAGAAAAAAAAAAAAAAAAAAAAGAGAGAGATGTCATCAAAAGCATTTTTCATTTTTCAATTATATATATATATATATTTTTAATAATAATAAATTTTATTTAAAATAAAAATAAAATAATGATATTTGATTAACATTATTCATATTTTATTATACTATATTATACTATTTTATACTATTTTATATAAATGAATAAACTGAACATATAAATATCAAAAACAAAATTTTAATTTTTTTTTATTTTAAAAATTTTATTATATATTTTAAAATTTTATTATATATTTTCAAATTTTATTTTTTTTTATTTTAAAATTTTATTTTTTTTTTTTTTTAAATTTTATTTTTTTTATTTTAAAATTTTATTTTTTTTATTTTAAAAATTTTATTTTTTTTATTTTAAAAATTTTATATATATATTTTAAAAATTTTATATATATATTTTAAAAATTTTATTATATATTTATAAAAATTTTATTTTTTTTATTTTAAAATTTTATTGTTTTATTTTATAATTTTATTATATATTTTTCTAGTAAAAAAAAAAAAAAAAACTTTAAAAATTTAAATAGAATAAAATTTTAAAGTATTATCATTAGTTAAGAGGTTGAATTATGCGTGAATACATCAAAAGGATAGACAATGGATAAAAAAAAAAATTATTATGTAAATATTAATATTATATTGATTTATTTAAAATTAAAGAGCTGCCCTATCCATTATTTCTTTTATCCTTTATATATCTTTTTATCTTTTCTATCAATTTAAGAATAAAATATAAAATTAGGTAGGAACAAAATTATTTTTTTTTTACCTGAAAATAAAGGTTTTATATATATATGAATGTATATTTAAATATGACCTAAGGATGTCTATATCATGATTAAAAGAAAAGAAAAAAATAAAATAAAAATAAAAATGGAGAACATACTTTAAAAAAAAAAAAAAGAATTTTTTAAATTTTTTTTTTTTTTTTTTTTTTTTTTTGCTTCTTACATGATAACCATGATAAAAAAAAAATTAACCATGCTATTTTAATTCTATTTCATTTTATTTTATTTTATTTTTTATTGCATGAAATCATAACCAAAAAATTAAATAAAAGAAAATTAAATAAAAGAAAATAAAGTTAACATAAAATATAATATAGCTATTAAAATAAAAACAATTTTTTTTTTTTTTTTAACCTTTTTTTAATTATTCTCCGATTTTCATATTTTTTTTTTAACCTTTTTTTAATTATTCTCCGATTTTCATATTTTTTTTTTAACCTTTTTTTAATTATTCTCCGATTTTCATATTTTTTTTTTTTTTTATTTCATATTAATATTATTGTTTATGCATATTTTAACCAACTATAAATTTAAAATTATTTATTTATTTATTTATTTATTTATTTATTTATTTATTTATTTATTTATTTATTTATTAATAAAATGTATTTCCAAATACATTTTTTTATTTAATACTCTTTTAATGTAAATTCCTTTCTATATTTAATATCATTTATAGTTTATTAAATATAAAAATAAAATTTTTTTTCTGTTTATTTATATAATAGAATTATTTATAATCAAAAATATATTATAAATATATATTAATATATTTACATTTATATTAATATATATTTATATTTATTATATATATTTATATAATTACAATTAAATTTCATTTATGTATTTCTTGTTTTCTATTGGTAGATTTGACAGTATTTAATGTCATTTATTAAGGTTCTTAAAAATAAAATTCGTAAATAGAATAAATTACACAATATATTAAATTTGAATATAAAATATATTAGAATATATTATAAAATATATTTCAAATATAAAAATATAATATAATAAATTTATTTTTTTGATATGATTTATTATTTATTATGGATAAAAATATTTAAAGTTTTTATAGTTTAGGGATAATTTTCCATAATTTATTAAAAATAAAAAAAAGTATAAAAAGAAATGGACGAAGGATGGGAATAAGCTTTATTGAAATATTGAATTGAAAATAAAATAAATAATATATGTATAATATAAAATAATATATTATAATAAATATAATATATATTTATATATATGTATATATTATATTAATATTTATTTATATATTTAATATTTTTATATTTATATATAAAATATTTTTTTTATAAACATTAATTTTTTTTTTCAAAAAAAAAAGGAATATGAATAATAAATAAATAATTAAATAGAAGAAGAAAAAAAAATATTTAAAAGAATTAAAATATTTTAAAAAAAAAAATAAAAATTCAATTAAATAATAGAATAATAGAATAATAGAATAAAAGAATAATAATAAATAATTAAAAAATAAAAAGCAAAAAGTGTTATTTATTAATAAATAACTATACGAAATACAAAATTAAAGTCAATGCCTGACTTTGTTCTTCATTCATTTCTTTAAATAAAACAGAATTATTATTATTTCAATATTCATTTATTTAATTTTTTTTTGTAAATAATTAATAATATTAATAAAAAAATATGATATTTATAATAATAACAGTCATAATAAAATATTACAATTTTATAATAATAATAATATTATTATT
Source organism: Neocallimastix lanati (nom. inval.) (assembly GCA_016946835.1). Taxonomy (NCBI): domain Eukaryota; kingdom Fungi; phylum Neocallimastigomycota; class Neocallimastigomycetes; order Neocallimastigales; family Neocallimastigaceae; genus Neocallimastix; species Neocallimastix lanati (nom. inval.). The sequence goes on from JACVTC010000173.1 coordinate 175,121, forward strand.
ATTTATTAAAATATAATATTTTTTATTATAATTATTATTATTATTAATAGTAGTATTAGTTGTAGTATTAGCATTGATTATTTGTAAGAGAGAAAAAAAAGGAAAAGAAAAAGAAAAGAGAAATGAATTCAATTTTTGTCCCACTAAAAAAAAGTTTTTTTTTTTTTTTTTTGAAAGTCTTCAACAATTTTAATTTGGAAAATAAAAAAAAGAATATAAAATTAAATATAAATGAATATATATAGATGATATATATTTTTATATTATAATATATATTACTAATAATTATTGTAATAAATATTTACTATTTAATTTATATATTCATAAATATAAATATTAAATATATTCTATTATCTATTCTCTCTCAATAAATATTCTTTATTATTATTTAATAATAAATATTCTTTATTATTATTATTATTATTTATTAATAAATACTCTTTTTAATTATTTATTATTTATTATTTAATTATTCAATTATTTATTATTTATTATTTATTATTTATTATTTATTATTTATTATTTATTATTTATTATTATTATTTATTATTTATTATTATTATTTATTATTATTTATTATTTATTATTTATTATTCAATTATTATTTTTAAAGATGAACAATACCAATTTTTATATTTGATCTAAAAAATGTATATAAAAAAAATTTTTTTTTCTTTTTTTTTTATAAATAAATAAATAAATAAATAAATAATCATAAATAATATAATTTTATAATTTTTTATTTATTTAACTTTTATTTATTTATTTATTTATTATATTTTGTTTCTTTTTGAACATTTTTTTTTTATAATTTTTTTGTTCAAAATTTTATTATTTATTTATTTATTTATTTATTTATTTATTTATTTATTTATTTATTTATTTTATTTTAATGATAGTTGAACTGTTATTTAAATTTTATTTTAATTATTTATTATTACTATTAAATAATAATTAATAATTATTTGTATTAATTTGTAGTAGCAGTAGTCAAGTATTAAAAAAAAAATAAAATAAAATAAAAGTAATAAATTATTTAAAAAAAAAAAAAAAAAAAAAAAGAAAAAAAAAGAATAGATCAATTATAGATTAAATAAAAAAAAAATAAAAAAATACAATAAAAAAATAAAGTGAAGGATTTAAATATAAAATATATACATATATCATTTATAAAATATTCATTGATATTTAATTTTTTATTGTTTTTTTTTTTTAATTTTTTTATTTTAATTTTTTTTTTATTTTATGTTCCAAATTAAAATTGTTGAAAAAAAAAAAAAAAAAAAAAACAGAATGATACCATTGGTGATGCCATTGGTTAGTTAATATATAATAAATAAATTAAATATTTATAATAATATTTTTTTTTTTAATTTTTATTTTTATTATTATTGAATATCATTTTAAAAAAAATAATAATAATTACAATTTTATTATCATTTATGAAAAATAAGTAAAAAGTAATAATAATAATAATAATAATAATAATAAAAAGTATTTATTAATAAATAAATAATAATTAATAATTAAATAATAAATAATTAATCATAAAATTATAGGATAATTATTTAGTATTATTATTACTATTATTGATTATTATTTTTAAAAAAGATTTCTATTGATAAAAAAAAAATTCCTATATTATTCTATTAATACTCAAGAAAGACTTTACAATATATAAATTTTTAGATAAAAAAAAATTTTTTTTTTCTTTTCTTATTATTCGTTTTCTCTCTCTCTCTTCTTTTAATTTATTCAAAATAGAAAAAATATAAAAATAAATAATAAAAAATATAAATAAAAAATAAAAAAATAAAAAATAAAATAAAAAATAATAAAATAAAATAAAATTTAGAAATTGAAACCACATTAAGGTAAAGTAGTACAAATGAAACAAGTAGTACAAATAGTACAAAGAGATAAATGGTGAGTAGAGGAACAAGTAGTACCAATGAAACAAAAGAAATAAAATAAAAAAAAAATGGAAATTAAAAAAAAAAATTATTATTATTATTATTATTATTATTTTATCAATATTATTATTTATTATTTATTATTATTATTTATTTATTATTATTTTATCAATATTATTATTTATTATTTATTATTATTATTATTATTATTATTATTATTATTATTATTATTATTATTATTATTATTTATTATTATTATTATTTTATCAATATTAGTATTATTTTATTAATATTAATATTTATTATTTATTACTAATTATTTATTTATTATTTATTATTAAAGCAATTTTTGAAAATAAGAAAAAAAAAAAAAAAAAAAAAAGATTTCATGGACTAAAAATTGATATATATATATATATATATCTAATTTTAAAAATTACATATAATTATAAAATTATTTATTTATT
>JACVTC010000173.1:180000-210000 GCA_016946835.1 Neocallimastix lanati (nom. inval.)
TTTTTTTTTTTTCTTTTTCGTTTTATTTAATTAAATATACTATAAAAAAAAATTTTTTTTTTTTATTTTAATATATTTTAATTTAATTTTTTATATTTTGATTTAATTTTTTTTTTTTAAAGTTAATTAAATAAAACGAAAAAGAAAAAAAAAAGAAAAAAAAACTATTTTATAATATTATAAAAGTTTATATTTATTAATTATTATCCATTATTCTTTCATGTGAAACCATCAAAAATATATAATAATAAATAATAATAATAATAAAAGTAATATATAATAATAAATAATAATAAATAATTATAATAGTAATAATAATAATATTAAAAAAAAAAAATTTTTTTTTTTTAATTTTTTTTCCTTCTTTTTTTTTTTTTTTTTTTTTTTTCATAAATATAAATAAATGAAAATAAATAAATAATTTTCTTTACAATGGAGTATTAATAAAACGGAATATAATTTATTAGATTTGAATTTAATTAAATTTTAAAAAGGAATATAAATATATTTATATATGAAAAGAATAAATGACATTAAATGACATTCTTTTCTTTACGGAACACACTTTTATTTTTTCTTGTTTTATTAATTTTATTATTATTATTATTAATTTTTATTTTATTTTTATTTTTTAAACTTTTATTTTGTTTCTTTTTGTATTTAATTGTTAAAAAAAAAAAAAAAAAATTGTATTCCGTTACTTAAAATAAATAATTTAATTTAAGACAATTTATTATTGAATATTATTTATTATTATTATTTATTTATTATTATTATTATTTAGTATTATTATTATTATTATTATTAATTATTATTATTAATTATTATTTATAATTTAATAATACAACCTTTTTTATAGAACGTATTCAGCAGTATTCATTAGTATTTAAGAGTTAAAAGTACTTTATAATTAATATTAAGATTTTTTTTTTTTTTTTAATATTTTAATAATCTTATTATCATTAATTTTAATATATATTGAAATATAAACTTAACACCTTCCATATAATAATAATAATGGGTGAATAATTTATTATCAAATTTGTTTACTATTTCTTTTTCCCGTTTAATATTCTAATTATTTTTGATTTTTGATTTATTTACCATATAAATAATATAAATAATATAAATAATATAAATAATATAAATAATATAAATAATATAAATATAGTTTATTCTTATTTCATATTTTATTATCTAATTTTATTACTATTATTTATTTACTATTATTTATTTACTATTATTTATTTACTATTATTTATTTAATATTATTTATTTATTATTACTATGACTACTTTTAATATTAAATTTATTAAATATATAATATATAATAAATAGATATAATAAAATATATATAATAGTATGATAAAAGTTATTCAGTTATTTTATTTTTTTTTTTTTTAATAATTAATTATTAAAAATTAATTATTAAATGTATTAATTCGATAGAAATGTCAATAATCGATTTTATTCCGTTAATAAAATGTAAAATGAATAAAAATGAGAATGATTAAAGAAAATGCTTCTTCACTGAGTTGTCTTTTTTTTTTTTGTCATGACCTGTTAATGATCTATATAATTTCTCTTTTTATCCGTAAAAGTATGGGAAAAAAATAATAAATATGTATATGTATATATATATTTATATTTTTAGATAGTTAATATATATTTTATATATTTTGATGATATATCTAATATTTAATATATTTAATATTTATATGTTATATATTTTGATGATATATTTATTTATTTATTATTATTATTTATTTATTATTTATTTATTATTTATTAATATTTATTATTATTATTATTATTTATTTATTTATTTATTTATTAAAGATTTCATATATATAGAAAGAGTTAAATATTATTTAAATTTAATAAAAAAAAATTTAAATTTAATTTTATTTTAATTTTATTTTAATTTTAATTTTTTTTTTTTTTCTTAAATCCACTCTTCGTCATTAACGAATTTTTATATCCTTTATTCTTTACTTTTACACTCTCTATTATTCCATTATTAGTCTTACTTTAATTATTCTAATGATTATTTATTTACTTATTAATATTTATTAATTTATTTAATATTTATTAATATTTATTTATTTATTTATTTAATATTATCCATTTATTAAATTTGATATTTAATTTGTCAAAAAAATTTTTTTCCATTTTAATTAAATTAAAAATTAACGAAAAAGAAATCTTTAATTAAATATTTATTTATTTATTTATTTATTATTTATTTATCTTTTATTTTATAATCTATTTACTTAAATTTAAATATAAAATTCTTAATATTTAAAGTTTATATCTTATTTTTATTTTTAAAAGGTTTTATTATCTACCTTTTTTTTTTTTCCTTTTTTTTTATTATTATTATTATTATAAATTTATTATAAAAAGGTTTTTTCTAAATTTTTTTTTTTTTTAAATTTTTCTTTTTCGTTTTTTTTTTTTTTTTTTTTTTTTAAATTTTTCTTTTTTCGTTTTTATTCCGATTTCTTTTCGTAGTTGAAAAAAAAAATTTTTTTTTTTTCTTTTTTTCTTTTTATATAATTTTAAATTTATAAATTAATTAAAAAAAAAAAATTAATGTTCACTTGAACTTTACTATTTATTCATTCAATTAATTAATCATTTATTTATTCAATTAATTAATCATTTATTCATTCATTTATTATTTAATTATTTATTATTTATTATTTATTTATTTATTTTTAATTTAAAAAATTAATACTAAAAATATAAAATTATTTTATCTCACAATACAACATCATTGAAAATAATAATTTATTTAATTATGGATAATTATTAAATTTTAAATGAATATAAAAGAAACTTTTTTTATAGAAAGTAATAAAAAAAAAAAAAAAGAAAGAAAAAGAAAATAAAAAGTTTTTATTAATAGCATTATTAGTTAATTTTTTAACTTTTTAACTTAATAGTTGAAAAAAACTCTTCAAAATTAAATATTTTTATAGTTTATATTGATTTCAACCTTTTTTTTTCTTTAACCTTTTTTTTTTTTTAAAAAAATAAATTATATACATATATAAATTACTTTGAATAAAATGTAAACTTTATATAATTAAAAAATTATAATAAATAATATATGATAGTAATAATGGATAATAAATTATAATAAATTATAATAATAATAAATAATAAAAAAAAAATTATCATAGGATTTCAAATGAAACAAAAATAAAATTAAAAAAAAAATAAAAATAATAAAAAAAAAAAAAAAAAAAGAATATATGAATATATATTTATTTAAATATATATATTTATATTTGGTTATATTTTTGTAATAAAAAGGTTGTCCATTTGAATTTCAATTTGAAAAATTATTCCCTTATTAAATTTATTCTATTAAATTTTTTTAATTTTTTTTTTCCCTTTATTTCAACCAAAATGTCTTTTATTCATATCATTCACATGGTTTGACGGATAAAGAGTAGAAAAGATAAAAAAAAAAAATAAAAATAAAAAAATAAAATGGAAAACAAAAATAATTCATTTTACGATAATTTATTTTATTTAAATTTATTTTATATTATTTTCTTTTATATATATATTATTATTATATTATTAATTTTTTATTTTTAATTTTTTATTTTTTTTTTTTTTATTTTTAAATTTTTTTTTTAAATTTTTTTTTTAAATTTTTTGAATTTTTAAAATTTACTCTATTTACTAAAAGGTCTTTTTATCTATTTATTTATTTATTTATTTATTTATTTATTTATTTATATAAACTCCACATTCACTTCTACACAATTTACTCAATCCACTCTTCTTTCTCTCTCTCCCTTTCCTTAAATGAAATTTATTTAATTTTAATGGTTTTAATTAAATTTTTATTTTTTTTTTTTTTTAAAAAATTTATATTAATTTTTTAAATTTATATTAATTTTTTAATTTATATTAATTTTTAATTCTTTTTTTTTTTCTTCTTTCTTTCCTTATATACGTAATATGTAATATATAATATGTAATAAGATGATCCTCAGCTCTATTAGTATTAAAATATCTTATTAAAGTATCTCATTAAATATGATATAATATGATGTAATCAAAAAATCAAACCGAAACGGGAATAAAAATGTCATTGAACTTGTCTTAAATGAAATGAAAAGTACATCTCTTCCTTAATTCATGGTCACTGATAACTAATTTATACATATAGAAATTATTTACTTATTCAATTACTTTGAACTCAGTATATTTAAAACTTTGAAATGCTTTTTATAGATATATTATATTTATAATATTTAAATTAATTATTTAAAAATATAATAATAAATTAACTAATTATTATCTAATTATTATCTAATATTATTTTCATTATTAATTATTCCATTATTTATTTATAATTTATTAATAAATACTCTTTTTATTATTATTTATTATTTATTATTCAATTATTTATTATTCAATTATTTATTATTTATTATTCAATTATTCAATTATTCAGTTATTTATTATTTATTATTTATTATTTATTATTTATTATTTATTATTTATTATTTATTATTTATTATTTATTATTTATTATTTATTATTTATTATTTATTATTTATTATTTATTATTTATTATTTATTATTTATTATTTATTATTCAATTATTCAATTATTTATTATTTATTATTTATTATTCAATTATTCAATTATTTATCATTTATTATTTATTATTTATTATTTATTATTTATTATTTATTATTTATTATTTATTATTATTATTTATTATTTATTATTATTTATTATTTATTATTTATTATTTATTATTTATTATTAATTATTTATTATTTATTATTTATTATTAATTATTTAATATTATATTTATTATTTATTATTTATTATTTATTATTTATTATTTATTATTTATTATTTATTTATTATTTATTATTTATTATTTATTATTTATTATTTATTATTTAATATTATATTTATTATTTATTATTTATTATTTATTATTTATTATTTATTATTTATTATTTATTATTTATTATTTATTATTTATTATTTATTATTTATTATTTATTATTTATTATTATTTTTTATTATTTATTTAATCAATCTAATATAAAAATTTATGTAATTATTTTTACTTTTTTTTTTTTCATTATATAATTTATATTTATATATTATCTCACCACTATATTATGTAAATATCTGAATTTTTTTTTTTTTTTTTTTTGTACTTTCAAATACAAATTATAAAATGAATAATTTAATTTTTATGTATAATACGTATTATATGAATATATTTTATATCTATTTTTTTAATGATTTCACTTCTATTATATCAATATTAAAATGATTTCATTTCCATTATATTTATATATATATATATTAAATTTAAGATATTTTAATAAGATGCTACCTTAATATTTCTTATTTTAATTTTTAGACTTTTAATTATTTTAAATAGTTTTATTCATTTGCCTTTTTGTTCTTTTTTTTTTTTTTTATTTGAAATAATTACTAATATTTTTCTATTTTTTTTTATATCAGTTTTACAATAGTAGAAGGACAAAAAAAAAAAAATAAAAAAAAAAAAATTATTGATATTTTACTTATTCCTCTATTATTTTATATTAATTATTATTCCTATTATTATTATTATTTTCTTTCCATCAAACTAGTACTTAATAACCTTACTATTCTAATATTTCAGATAGGTCTATCAAAAAGTGGAAATCATATTTTAGATACTATTTATTTATTTTTATTTATTTATTTGGTTATTTATTTATTTATTTATTTATTTATTTATTTTTATTTATTTATTTGGTTATTTATTTATTTATTTATTTATTTATTTATTTTTATTCATTATTAATGCTTTCAAATAGTTTAAACAAAAAATATTAAAAGATAAAAAAAAAAAAAAAAAAACCGTAATCATTATTTAAAGATTTGAATTCTATAATAAAATAAATTAAAAAAAAATAAAAAATAAAAAATAAAAAATAAAAAATAAAAAATAGTAATAATAATAATAAAAAAAAAAAAAAAAAAAAAAGTTATGATCATTCTTTATTCAGAAGTGGTCTATCCTCTTTTAAAAAAAAATAAAATAAAAATAAAAATAAAAATAAATGATTAAAATAATAAAATTAATTAAATAATAAAATTTTAATAAATAAATAAAATTGTCTAAAATGAAATATAAAGATATAAAGAAATAAAAATATGAAAGATTTTAAATGTGGCGTATTTTTGTATGCGGTTTGTTTTTTTTTAATAATTAAATAAATAATAAATATTCTTTTTTTTTTATGTATTAATATTCAATTATAAAAAAATAATTTTTTTATAACCCATTTAAATATACAATATTTATAATTTATAATTTTAGCCTATTTTTAAACAAATAAACAAATATATCATATGGAACTAATAAGCCACAATATCCATATATTAATTTTATAATAATATATATAATTTTTAATGATTTTATTTAAATTTTATTCTATGTATATTTATAATTTATTATAATAAAATTCTTTCTTAACATTAATTTCTTAACCTAAAATTTAATATTCTTCATCTTTTGTTAATATTTATGTTTCTTAAATATTTTTGTTATGATTCCATTTAAATATTTAGTTAAATCATCATCTAAGTGGTCTTGAGATCCGACATCCTTCTAATTTGATTTTTCCTTCTTTCACTAATTCCCTTATTTTTTAATGAGATTTTTTAAATCTCTGTGTTTTGTTGTTTTGTTGTTTTGTTGTTTTGTTGTTTTGTTGTTTTGTTGTTTTGATTTAGAATTTTACACCTTTTCATTCTTACTTGTTTATCGATCGCTGCCTTTATTACCTACATTAATAGTGATATATATATAAACTATATTTTTATACCTAATTCATTTAGTAAAAAAAAAAAAAAAAAAAATTTTTTTTTTTTAACCATAACCATTTCAGTGCCTACTTGTTTGTTTAAACTATAGTAATCACTTTTTTCTTTTTTTTTTGATAGTAGAGAATACCACGCACGCAATGTTGTCATTTCAAAAATACCAGGTTATTGGATGATCCTTCCATGGTTATCAAAAAAAAAAAAAAAAAAAAAAAAAAAAAAAAAAAAAAATTCAAGGGATAGACCTTTTTGGTTTCTTCATCCTCTCACCTCCCCCAAGTCGGTATCATCCTTAAGCTTCCACATTACTATATTTTTTTTTTTTTTAATTTGAGTTCATACGATTTTGTAACTTTTTTTTATATATACTCTATTATTATACTATAGAGTCTATGAGACTCTTCATCTCTTAAAAATTAGTTTAACCTTATATTTTATTTATTAAAACTTTTTGTTTCAGTAGTTTATATTGTTATTAATATCTGTTTTACCATTAAAGTTTGTTTTATCAATACTATTCAAACTTTCTATTTTAGGTAATTGTTTTACTATGTTTTTATTTTTGTAATTTTCAACATTAGGATTAAATGTTGTGTGTCCTGGTAATCCAATAATAAATTTAGAACTAACAATAAATAAATTAGATTGATAAACCGTGGTTGAATAATTCATATCAAAGTAATTTGTTCCTCTTAATATATAACCTGTTCGTAACCATCAGACATGAAATTATTTTTTTAGTACAACAAATAGTACTATCTGTGGTAGATTCATACAATTGTGCTCCGTACTTTTTTCTATTGGTATCCACTTGTTCCATTTTTATCTTCTCCCTGATTGAATAACTGTATACCAAACATCTCTTCCATCTCTAGTTTGGGCAACTAAACGTTTAGGATCAGTATGACCATCTGCAACTCCAAAAATAATAACATAATAAGCCTCGATAATAGTACCATCATCATCTTTATCATATAACAAAACTAACCACAGTATCTCCACAGGGTTTGTATTATTAAATGGTGAGAGGTTATTATCGAATTTATAAAAAAAAAAAAAAAAAAAAAAAAAAAAAACTCTGAATTTATTAATAAAAACAGTATCTGTTTGATTATGAGACACACACCAAACAGCATCAGCTTGCATTACAATCTCATTAGGAACATTTTACGGTAATAGTTCCTAAATTTAAAAAAAAAAAAAACCCCAGTATATTTTTCATCTTCATCATCTGGAAATGGGTTAGGTTTTACGTCGTCAAGAATCATCTGGTATATAATATCATCTTTCATTTCCTTCACCTTCTTTTACTGCCTCTTTTCTAGAATTCTTTATATTTTCTAAATATATTCATTTAAGTTGATCTTGTTTTTATTATTTTTAACACTATCAGATTTTACAATCTCTGGATCAGGATCTTCATCATTATTAATAACTGCATAATCAAGTTATTTTCAGCTAATGTAGTAGTATTTGTATCTAGTTTTTGCATTTTTCTAATAAATGAACATCACTAACATTAATATAAACTTTTCTAGCATAATTTAAACCATTGGGGATATTCATGTTCATCAGTAAATTCATATTTTCCATCATTTTCACCAAAAAAAAATTTACCAGGTTACGGCTATATTATTTTTAGCATTTCCTTCTCTAGCTTGTGCTTTTTCTTATTATATCATCAGTTAATTTAACGTTTAACCAAGTTTTTTTTTTTTTTTTTTTTTTTTTTTTTTTTTTTTAGGTTCGAAATTTACATCTTTTAAATCTATATCAATTCCTGTTTCGTAATTTTTCCCCTTTCTTGTGTAATCCACTAATGCCTTATATTTTTTTACTAGGTAAAATATAACTATACCCTGATATTCTGGATCTATTTTTAATTTGGTCTACAGCTTCTGTACTTAATCTTACATTATGCTATATTATTTTCTATTTTATTATCTGTTACTTAAATCTGAAACATCTATGGATAAATCAGTCATATAAGAACAACCATTATTATTAAACTTACTTATTTTGTTGAATGCCTCATCAGGTAAAATAATTGTATTATTATATGCGTTAGTTTTAGCTAAATTTACAAGCCTCATCATTAATATGAAAACGTTGCGTTATTAGACATTAAAACTTCAGAAAAATCATTTATAACTTTAGTAAAATAATTTAAATTAGGATTATCAATTCTAATTTGATCCAATTTGTTTATCCAATATTCACCGGGATAAGGTAAAAAAAAAAAAAAAAAAAAACCTTGATTATTATGTATAGCCCAGTTAACAATGCTTTTTTTTTTATTTTTTTTTTTCAACATTAATAAATATTTAAAATTATAATATTTATATAAAAAAAAAAAAAAAAAAAAAAAAAGAAAAAAAGGAAAAAAGGAAAAAAAAAATCATAAATATAATAACATAATAAATAGTTGGATGATAGTAATTAATATTTTTAATAGAATATATGGTAACCTTTTTTTTTTTTTTCATTTTTTCATATCTACATCTATCATTTAAATACTTTTAAAAAATATATATATATATATATATAAAAATCTTTATATAAATAGTTGTATAAATTAGATTTAAATACTAAAGTTTCAACTATTTGCATTTACATAATTACTAAAAACTTTTTTTTTTGACCTTTTTTTTTTCATATATATATATATATATTGACCTTTTTTTTTTTTTTTTTTTTTTTTTGACCACAATAGATATATTTAAACTATTGTTTTAGTAGATCTAACATGAATATTGATAATAATATAATTCACCTTTTTATCTAATAATATTGCAATAATACAAGAATGAGAGAAGATGAAGACATAGTAAAGCTCCTGTTGGATCGTGTTATCAACGGCGTGATGTTGATGTATACTATTAAGTTAGGAAAAAAAAAAAAAAAAAAAGCAAGATTCGTAAAAAAATTTGTTTGCTTAATCTAATGCTCAAGGTTAAGGATGCTCATAGAGATAATTCAATTTTAATTCGATCAGCAAGAGCAAGCTACTTCTTATGTGGTTGAAGAGTTATTGAACCCTATAGCGAAATATCAGTGGAATTGGTTGAGATAAAAAAAAAAAAAAAACCACTAGCATTAATGATATCAGTAGAAAATGGTCACATTTCGAATGAATGAAAAAAAAAAAAAAAAAAAAAAAAAAAAAAAAATTATTACTTGAGAAAGTAATAAAGATCTAACCAGTCACGAATTAGTATGATAAAATAGTTTTAGATATTGTATATGATAAAAATAAGGAATTTAATATGGACAAAAAAAAAAAAAAAGATAAAAAAAGATAAAATAAAAAACAAAAAGAAAGTTTCAGAGCATGTTAGCTTTTATAAATCTTATCTTATCAATAATATATTAATTAGAAAAAAAAAAAAAGTTCTCAATAAACTTGTCAATTCAATGAAAAGATACTCTTCATTGGATAAAACCATATTGTATATATAGTTGGGGAAAGAGTTAATTATCAATGAGGGTGAAAATGACCTAAAAAGGTTAGGAGAAAAAATGATCTAAAAAAAAAAAAAAAAAAAAAAAACTCAATAATTAATTAAAAATAATTAAATAGGATTCATTCAGAGAAGAGGTCTAGGACAATTTGAAAGATTAATAGGAAACCTGGAAAGATGATATTCAAGAAGAATGAATAAACAAAAAAAAAAAAAAAAAAAAAAAAGATTAGTCTATGAAGTGGATGGTGATGAACATGTTATTCTTAAAATCATGTAAAGATCTCAAAGGTCACTATGAACAAGATAAAAAAGTAAAAATAACGGAACAAGAAGAACCACAAGTCGAATATAATCAGTCAAAAATATTTGAATAATAATAAAGAAAAAAAATTTTTTCATTAAATCAATAAAAAATAAAATGTAATAAATTGTAATAAAAAAATAATAGTAAAGAAACATGAATAATAACAATAATATACATATCTTTATTTATTTTATATTAATTGTATAATTGTATAATGAATAGAATAAAAAAAAATAATAAAATATAAGAATGTTTATAAATATTTATAAATATTTATATGCAAAACAATATATTAGTTTTAAATTTTATATTTACAATTATATTTTCAATATATATTTTTATGTTAATATATTAATAATAATTAATAATAATTAATAATAATATAAATAATAATAGAGTATTTAAATAATAGAGTATTTATTAATAAATAATAAATAATAAATAATAAATAATAAATAATAAAAAATAAAAAATAAAAAATAATGGAGTATTTATTAATAAATAATAAATAATAATAAAAAGAGTATTTATTAATTATAAATAATAAATAACAAATAATAAATAATAAATAATAAAAAGAGTATTTATTAATAAATTATAAATAATAAATAATAAATAATAATAATTAAATAAATTAATCAATGTTTTTATAGTTTAAAGATACCTTGTACAACCAATAATGTTCCAACACGTTCACATTGAAAGAATTTTATTATGAATTAAAAAATTTTTGTAAAAAAAAAAATTTAATATTTTTTTAATCTTAAATTTAATTTTTTTTTTCTTCATAAAAATTTTTAAATAAAATTTGTTGTGATGATAGTTCATAAATAAGCTAAAAAATAAAAGTGGATTTGATATAATAGCTTTAATATGAAATCTATATAGTATTTATTTTAATTTATATGTTTTATGTATTGATATATATAATCATGGTTATTTAATTTTTTTTTTTTTTTTTTATTATTTTATTTTATTTTTCTTTTTCTTCATAATTTTTTTATATAAAATTAAAATTTTATCATCTATATTTTATAAATACAGTATTTTAATTTATTTTATTTTATTAATAAGATAATATGATAATATCAATAAATATTCATTTGTATTATAACATTACTTTTTATTCTTTTTGCTTTTTTTTTAAGTTTTTGTTTTATATTAATTTTAAATTTTGATATGGTAATTGAATAAATTTTCCTTAAAATCTTTTTATTATTTTATTTTATTTAATATACTATTTGAAATAAAAACTTTATTATTAATAAGAAATTAAAAGATGATTATATATTAGAATTTTTAAGAAAATAAAAGAACTTATTTATTTATTTATTATTTATTTATTTATTTATTTATTCATTCATTCATTCATAATACATATATATTTGATATTAAAATTATAAAATAAGATTAAATAAATAATTTTATCTCTAAATATTTATATCTATAGTTACAAATATAATTTTAGCAAAGATAAAGATAAAAAAAAAAGTATAAAATTTTTCATTCATGTCTTTCTTTCATTTGCCAAAACCTCTCTATTCTTTTTACTCTTGTTAGAGAATAACTTCATAAATTTTATTCAAATAAATTTAATATAAAGTGAATGTGACCTAAAATGACTAATCTTTAAAATTAAATATTAATTTATATAAATTATATAAACATTATATAATTAATATTCTTATTAATAATATGTAATATTTGAATCAATAATAAATAATTAAAGAGTAAATATTTAATATATAATATTAACTACAAAATAATAACTTAAGAAATTGTAATAATTGGTAATAATAAAAATATTTATTATTATCATTATTATTATCATTATTATATTTATTAGGAGAGATGAAAAGTTTTAATACTATTTTCACTATTAAATTTATTATATTTTAAATATTACATGTTATATATTATATATTATATAATATATATAATATATTAAATATTTTTATTTTTATTTTTTATTTTCTATTTTTTAATTATATATGATTTAAATTTAATTAAATTTAATTTGTTATTTCAATAATTAAAAATAAGAAAAAAAAAAAAAAATAAAAAATAAATTTAATTAAAATTATATTTCTTTTTTTTCTATATTATTCATAATAATAATAATAAAAAATAATAGATTATTTTTTAAAAAAAATTAATAAAAAAAGGAATATTTTCTTCTTCTTTTTTCTTTTTTTTTTTTTTTTTCTTAAATAATTTTTTTTTATCTAATTTGATTTAAATAAATTTAAATTTATTTTGAGATATTAAAAAAAAAACAAAAAGGTAAATATAATATTAATACAAACAAATATTTGTGTCTATAAAGATATTACAGATAGAAAAAACAAAATTGAACTTTATTAAACATTAAATCAAATTAATGAATCATACATTTCATAGATTTAGTACAAAATAAATAAAATACTAATAATAAAAATTAAAAAAAAAAAAAATATTATGAAAATTTTTATAATTTTATATTCTCTAATAACATACTAATATATATATATATATATATATATATTTTTTTTTTTTTTTTTTTTTTTTTTTTTCTTTTTTGTTAATTAATAGATGAAGTTTACTAAAATTTTTGGATCTCTTCTTGCTCTCGCTACCACTTCCTTAGCTTTTTACACTAAGGAAGATCCAATTTTGGAAATAAATCCAAATAATTGGAAAAGAGAAGTTATTAAGTCTGACGTAAGTTAAAAAAAAAAAAAAAAAATATTAATTATAATACATATATTGTATAATAATAATATATAATTTTTAATCAAAAAGTTTAATTTATTTATTTATACTTTTAATTTTTATTTTTATTATTATTATTTTTATTTTTTTTTTTTAATTTTTAATTTTAATTTATTTATTTTTATTAATATTATTATAATGTATTATTTTATTTATTCTTTATTCTTTATTATTTTTTTTATTATATTCTTTATAAAAATTTTAAATTTATATATAATTTATTATCATGGATCATTTATTTACGAAATAAATATAATAAATATTAAAAAAAAATTTCAATAATAAATATTAAAATATTAAATTAAAAAAAAAAATAAAAAAAATAAAAAAAAAAAAAATAAACGGAATTTATTTTTCATATTAAAATTATTATTTGATATTATCAATATTAACAATAATTTTAATAATCATAACTACAATAAACTTTATTATGTGAATTATATATATAATTTCCAACTAAATAGCAAGTTGTTCTTGCTGAATTCTATGCTCCATGGTGTGGTCATTGTAAGAATTTAGCTCCACAATATAAACTTGCCGCTAAGAAATTAAAGGGTTTAGCTAAGGTTGTTGCTGTTAATTGTGATGAAGATACCAATAAACCAATCTGTGGTCAAATGGGTATTCAAGGTTTTCCAACTGTTAAAGTTTTCCATCCAACTTTCGTTGACCCAACTGGTAATATGGTTACAAAACAAACTATTACCGGTAAATTGAACAATTTTATATATATTATATACATTTATATATATTATATATTATATACTTTTAAATATTTATTTATATATAATAAATAAATATTTAAATAAGTGAACTTTTTTTATTTGACAGTAACTAATATTAAATTGTTTAATTTATTTATTATATTGTTTTATTTAATATAAATTACTGATAAATTATTAAAATTATTATTATTTATTTATTTATTTTTAAATTATATATTTTAAATAAATTATGATTTAAATATGCAGATTACCAAGGTCCTCGTTCAGCAAAACCAATTGTTGATTTCGTTCTTGGAAAAGTAATTAACGTTGTTAAAAAAATTAATTCAGCTGAAGATATGGATGCATTTATTAATGATACTACATTCACTAGAGCCGTTTTATTCACTAATAAGATGAAAACACCAATTCTTTTCCAATCCTTAGCCCTTCAATACAGTAAAAGAATTTTATTAGCTGAAGTTAAGGATTCTTTAACTGATGTTTGTTCCAAATACAACATTGATAAATTCCCATCTGTTGTTGTTTTCAACAAGGATACTACTGATCCAATTGTTTATGATGGTAAAACTAATCTATTATGATTGATTTCTATTTTAATTATTAATATTAATTTAACATTAACAAATTATTATATAAATTATATCACTTGATAATTTAATTTTAATTAAAAATATAAAAATGAATAGGTATCATGAAACACCAAGGTATTTCTGAATTCTTTGATAAATATGCTCCACCAGCTCAAGAAAAGATTGTTCTCGGTGAAACTCCAAAGCCATGTAAGTTATGAAAAAAATTAAAATATAATTTTTTAGAATAAAAAAAAAAAAACATTGTTTTTGTCTTTTTTTTTTTTTTTTATATAAGATAAAATATATATATATAATATATTAGTATATCTATATAATAATAAAAATAATATAATATTTCATTTTATATTTTTTTTTTTTTTTATTTTTTTTTTATCATTTTTATTTTATTACTTTTTATTTTTTCTTATTTATTTATTTATTTATTTATTTATTTATTTATTAAAACAACAACAACAACAATGATAATAATAATAATAATAATAACAATAATAATAATAATAATAATAATAATAAATTATTGAATCATTATATTATTATATTAATTAATATTCATTAGTTGATCCAAAGGTTCCAGAAATTACTACTGATGAAGAATTAAAGAAATGTATTGATGGTTATGGTACTTGTGCTATCGCTGTCTTAGCTTATGAAGAAGAATTTGAAGAAAGTGTTAAACAACATAATGAAGAAATGGCTATTTTAGAAACCTTAAAGAAGAACAATCATGAAAAGAATGGTCCATTCAAGTTCGCTTGGATTAACGGTGTTGTTAGAGGAAAACAATTCGCTAGAGATTTCGATTTACCAGATATGTTCCCAAGTTTCCTTATTATTAATGGTAAGCAAAAGATTTTCCGTGTTGATCGTGGTCCATTTGATGTTGAAGATATTACTGACTTCTTAAAACAAGTTAGAAATGGTCGTGGTAGAAACTTCTCATACAAGAAGGAACCAGTTTTAGATTTTAAGAAAGAAGAAACTAAGAAAGAAGAAGAAAAGAAAGAAGAAACTAAGAAGGATGAACTTTAAATAAATTTCAGTTTGAAAAAAAAAAAATTAAAAATTAAAAAAAAAAAAAAAAAAACATGAACTATAAATTTTAATATAATAAATAAATCTATTCGTATAATTATATTTATATTTTATTTTATATTATTTTTTTTTTTCTTTATTTAAAGAAAGAATGAAAATAATAGGATAAAAAAAAAATAAAAATTAAGAAAAGGAAAATAAATTAATAAAGCAATTAAAAATAATAATAATAATAAATAAAAAAAAAAAAAAAAAAAAAATTAAACATAAAAAATTTAAAATATGTAAATAAAAATCAACACACATATAATAAAAATTTATATATATTCATATATATATATATAAATAAAAATAAAATATTAATTTATAGTAAAATTTTTATTATCATTTTAGTGTTATGAATGATGATTAAATAATTGTTTTAGGTAATATTATGATATGTAATAATTATAAATAATAAATATTGTGTTTTTTTTTTTTTTTTTTTTTTTTTTTTTTAAAAAAAAAAAACTATAGTAAATGTCTCCATAAAGATTTAATTTCTTATTTTAATGAAAAAAGTGAATAACCTCCTCCCCCCTCAGGGAAGTATATATATATGCTACATCAGATTAAACAAAGGATAAATAGGATGGACATACAAGTAAAATACACAGAATTTAGAAAATGGACAGGATGACTTTTAAAATATTGGAAAAGAATACACTTTAAGGTTATCTCTTTTTTTTACGATGAATTTTTTTTTTTTTTTTAATGTTCTATACATCTATGAAAGGTATTCCCTATTATAACGACAAAACTTCAAATTTACTCTAAATATACTTTCTATCTGTTATTATCTATTCAAGGATAAGAGTTCCTTCCCTTACCCCCTCTTGTATTTTCTCATGTAATTGTAAATAAACATGGCGCACTGATATTCAATACAAGGATTTCTCTCTTAAAAAAAACTTTAGTTTACACATAAGTTTGCTTGTTCTAAACACAATCTATCATAGACTCGTAATTTCAACATTTCTTGAAAGTTAGAGTCACCCTGCTTAAACTTATTTCCTGAAAAATCTATGAAACGAACCGTATATGGATTAACTTGCAATAAAATATCAGACGCCTCATCAACAGTGATATCACAATTGGTAATTTTTAAACTATTTGAAGGACAGCCACCAGCGATAATATCTGAAAAAGAGAAGCCATTAGAAGAGAAGCAATGATCGAAACTTAAATCTTCAATTGTAACATCATTCCCAAATACGTTCCAAAACCTATCAACAAACTCTTCATTTACCTCCATACCTCGAAAATTAACTGACTTTACTTCCTTAACATCATCTAGTATTAATTTCTGAAATTCTTGCATATTACAAATGTCAATAGTACAATTCTCCTTCATTGTACCAAGGATTTTGAAAGTGTTTATTATATAAAGTATATTTATATATATATATATAGATATATAGATTTTTTATTATTATTATTATTATTTATTATTATTGTTATTATTTATAATTATAATTATTATTAAACCATTTAAATTATATATAAAAAGTATGTATTTAAAATTTAACCATTACTTTACTGATTGGGACTACATCGAGCACATTGATTGGATAATAAAAAATTTTAATGTAATAATAAAAAATAAAAAATGTATTAGAATTTAAATTTTTTCTCTCTCTTGCAAAAATATAACCAAATTTTTCTTAATTTCGGTTTTTTAAAGTATGTGTCTATTAATGATAAACTTTTTTTTTTTTTTTTTTTTTTTAAAAAATGAAATGAATGAGGATGGAATTATTAAAAGTTTCAAAGATGAATCATTATCATAAAGTTAACCATCATGTTTTCTAATTCTAGATGGATTTATGAATTTCTTTTATTTTATTTTATTTTTATTTTTATTTTTTTTTTTTTATTTTTTATTATTTATTATTATTTTAATTTTATTTTCCATAATGTTATAATTTTATTTTTTAAATTTGTTGTTATTTATTAATTATTTGATATAAAATATTTTATTGTGGCAGTAAAAAAAATTTTTTTTTTTTTATATCTCTCTGAAAGGGTTAAACTTTGAACACGATAATTTTTTTTTTCTTAAACTATTAATTAGTTTTAAAAATATATATAAATATATATATAAATCAATACTTGAATTATGAATTATAAAATATATATCAAAAAAAAAAAAAATATATATATATATATATATATGTATTATGAATATATAAAATTCAATAAAATATAAAAATATATTCAATGGTGTATTTATAATTAAATAAATGCTAATTTATGTTAAAATTTTTAAACAATAAATATTTCCATGTCAATTCAAAATTCTAATCATTTTCTTATATTTTTTTTTCATTTTAAATTAAATAATTAATTTGAAATTTAAAAATATTATTTAATAGTAGTCAACATGTAAGTTATATCAATAAATAAAAGTATAATTTAAATTTAAATAATTGTGAATTAAATTTTAAAATTTTAATAAAAAAAATATTATTATTTATTTATATTAATTAAAATTTATCAATTAAAAAAAAAAAAAAAGGAAATACTTAGCCGCTTACCTTCTTGCCAAGCTCGCTGGTCACGAAAAAGTTCACATTAAGGTAGATATCGAATTGAATTATAATATAATAACCATAAAATAAAATTATTTAATTTATAAAAGTAAAAAGAAAAATAATAATTTTTATTATAATAATTTATTTACAAATTATAAAATATATATAAAAAAAAAATAATTAATAATAATAATAATTAGGAAATTACTCACATCCTTTCCTCCGTTGGTTGTGAAGTTGACCATGACCGTATTAAGGAAGTCGTTGACCTCATTGGTGATCGTGATGCCAACGAAGTAAATATATATATATATATAAAAAATAAAAAAAAAAACTAATATTTTTATGATATATGTTGTTTAGTATAAAAAATTAAAATAATTTGTATTATTTTTTAATATTATTTATTCAATCATAGTTAATTGCTGCCGGTTACTCCAAGCTTGCTTCCGTTGGTACTGGTGTTGCTGCTGCTGGTGGTGCTGCTGCCGCTGGTGGTGCTGCTACTGAAGCCGCTGCTGAAGAAACCAAGGAAGAAGAAGAAGAAGAAGAATCTGACTCTGACATGGGTTTCGGTAAGTTGACATATATATATTAAAAAAAAACGTTAAATAGAAAAAATATATATATGTATATATATTTTTTTATAATAAAGAAATTTAAAGATATAGTAGAAAATTCTAGTTAAATTAATTTTAAAATCATATATACATATATATATATTTTTTTTTTGTTTTATTTTAATATTTATTTTATAAATAAAATAGGTTTATTCGACTAGATGAATTAAAGTCAAAGAAACAATCTTTTGTTCTAGAAACAATTGTAGACCTTTATATTATCGTAGATTTTGACAGTATAATAAAAGTTGCACTTGTTAAGAAAAATTTAATAATTAAAAAAAAGAAAAAAATAAAAAAAAAATATCAAAAAGAAAAAAAAAAATAACACAAATTTTTTTGTATAAATTTTAAAGTTAAAAGTGTTTTCAAATTATTAGTTGAATATATAATATTATATTGAAAAATGATATGCTATTGGAAATACTAATGAAAAGTGTATAAAATGGAAAACTATTAGAAAGAAGAAGAAGGGAAAAAAATAGGAAAATAAGAAAACAACTAATCTATAGAATAACTTTTAATAATTTTTTTTTTTTTTTTATTTATATTTTGTATTTTATTTATTAGAAGATATTTTATTTAAATGAGGTAATTTTGTAAGTTTAAATATAAACAAATAATAGTAAGTTTAAAAATATAAACAAATTTTATATTATATATGATAACATATGTATATTTTATTAAAAAAAATAATAATAAATAATAAATAATAATATGTAAAGAAAGTGAATTTTATTTTTTACTTTGTTATTAAAAAATTTTGTTTCATAAATTGTAAAATATAATAAAACAAAATATAATAAAAAAATTGTCATAAATATATTTATGGAATAAAATATATATATATATAAAAAGTTTATTCACAAGTTGAAATATACGATAAAACAAAATAAAAAAAGAAAATATATAAAAGTATATACATATATAATTTTATTTTTTATTTTTTTTTTTTTATATATATAATTTTTATATAAAATATAAAATAAAAAAAAAATTAAATGAAAATAAAGATAAAAATATAAAAATATAAAAATATAAAAACGGCAACTATTTGATATTTAAAGAATTTTCTACAGAGCTTTTAAGTTGAAATGAATAGATCAAAATAAATAAATATTTGTAAAAAAATGTACATTTTACAAATAAAGATTTAAGGAAAGTTAAATAAATAAATAAATAAATAAATAAATAAAAATAAGAATAAAAATAAAAATAATAATAAATATAATAAAAAGAAAAAAAAAAAAATTTTTTTTTTACCATAATCAGTAAATCATTTTTAATTTCTATTTTATTTATTTTGATCATATATATTCTACTATATTTCTATTTTAATTATAATATATTTTTCATTTTAAAATGTTCATTTAAAATAATTTATCTTTTAAAAAAAAAAAAAATAATAAATAATAAATAAAATAAAAAAGTTTATAGAACAAATTAAAATTAATAATAATAATAATAATAATAATAATAATAATAATAATAATAATAATAATAATAATAATAATAATAATAATAATAAAAAAAGAAGAAATTATTGAATAAAATAAAAAATATAAAAGTTAATAATTTTTATATAAAAAGAAAGAAAAAAACTTTTTTTTTTTAAATTTATTTAAATATTCTTTCCCCTACCCCTCTAACATAATTTTAATCCGTATTTCAATAAATTCTATTTATTAATTAATTGTCTTTGATATAGAAAAATTATTTTTCAAACTTAAAATTTTAATATTTTAATAATCTTAAAATGTAATAACCACTTTTTTTTTTTTTTTTTTTTTTTTTAATTTACCTTTTCAAATTATCCATTTGTTATGTGATTATTTATTTACATATCCATTTATTTATTTATTTACTTTTTTATTGATAAGAGTCAGGAATTTATGGTTTATAAGTTATTGGCATTTTATTATTCTAAATTAAATGATTTGTATTTTAATATATTGTGGCTTGTTCATGATATATTACAATATTTTTCAATACATTTGAAAAACTATTTTTTATTATATTTCATATTCAACACAAATAGTCAGTTAAGTAATATTCCCTTAATATTTTATGTTCTTTATTTTATTTTACCTATTCCCCCCTTCTTCTTAAAATCAAAATTTTTAAAAAAGAATTTTATATATTTGAATTTTCTTATCATTAAAATAATAATGATTGAAGTTTAATAATTATAACTTTGCTTGAATACTTTGCAATTAATAAGTATTGTTTGTAGATAGATAGACATTATCTATTTGTATATAAGTCATGATTATATTTATTATTTTTTACACTTTTCATCATAAGTGCTTGTATTATTATTATATTATTAAATTAGTTATTATCTAAACCCATTTCACTCGAGGGGTTAATTCTCTTCTTCTTTGAAAAAATTTTTTTTTTTTTTTTTTTTTTTCTTTAATTACACTTCTTCAGATTTGCAACCTTAATTATTTCAAATGTTCAGTTTTATTAGTTTTCCTTAAGCAGACACAATGAATAACTTTTATCTTCATTTAAAATTCCAATTTGTACAAAAGATTCAAATGAGACTCTTAATCCGATAAGTGTCAGGAATTTGTGGTTTAAAATTATGTCAACTTTATTAATATAATTTATGATAAACTGTTACTGGCTTTTATTTTAATATATTGTGGCTCGTTTATTTTTTTATATTACAATATTTTTCAATACATTTGAAGACTATTTTTTTACATATTCTAATATTTATTATTTATTTATTTATTTATTTATGTGAATATTCACTTATATATATTATTCTTTATTTTATTTATTGGTATCCTAGATATTGTAACAAATGATTTACCAATCATTGTTTTTATTAATATATTAAGCGATTATTGTTTATATATTCATAATGTACAACGTATTGATATTATTCATCTCAGTTTTAAGAATATTACATTACAATACATTACAGTATTATTTTTCTATGTAAAGTCATTTTAATAAAAAAATATTTTTATTTTTTTTTTATATTATGAAATAAATAGTTTTATTTTATTATTAATTATTTAATGTAAAAGAAAAAAAAAAAAAATTTTTTTTTATATTAATATTAAATAAATATTTTAAAAAGGCTTTTTTTTTTTTTTTTTTTTTTTTTTTTTTTTTTTTTTTTTTCTTCACGCAAAAATATTTTAATCAAAAAAAAATAAAAAAATTTAATTATATTTAAATATTACAATTAAATTAATTGAATAAATATAATTAAATTTGTTAATTTATTTTCAGTTTAATAAAAAAAAAATAATTTATTTTTTTTTTAAATATCTATTCATCTATATATAATATATAAATAGTTTTAATTTAATAAATAAAACAACATGCCAAAGAATAAGGGAAAGGGAGGAAAAAACAGAAAGAAGGGAAAGAATGAAAACGAATCCGTCAAGAGAGAACTCGTTTTTAAGGAAGAAGGTCAAGAATATGCTATCGTTACTAAAATGCTCGGTAACGGTTGGGTTGAAGCTCAATGTTGTGATAATGTCAAACGTTTAGCTCATATTCGTGGTGCCTTCAGAAAGAAGGTTTGGATTGTTCAAGGTGATCTTGTCTTACTTTCATTAAGAGATTTCCAAGATGATAAGGCTGATGTTATTCTTAAGTATACTGCTGATGAAGCTTCTTCATTAAAGAAGTATGGTGAACTTCCAGAAAACACTAAGATTAACGAAGGTGAAATTCTTGGTGAAGAAGAAGAAGAATGTAACTTTGACTTTGAAATCGATGATATTTAAGCAAATAAATATTTTAATACAAATAAAAAAGAAATGGAAGAAAATAAAATTATTTTAAAATGTGTATATAATTATTTTTTAATTTTAATAAAAGTTAAAATATATATATGTAAACAAAATAAACACAAAATAATACTATTTTCTTTTCTTTTCCTTCAATATTGCCTAGCCTATAAGATTAATCTGGATCAATAAAACTTTATGTTAAAATAAAAAAAAAAACAAAAATATCAAATTTGATTTGGAAAAAAAGAAAGAAATGTATAATATTAAATATAAAATATATATATATTTTCTTTGCTTTGCTATTGTTTTTTATTTTAAGAAAAAAAAAATAAATTATTTATTTTTAAAAATATCTTTTTTTTTTTTTTATTAAAGAAAAAAAAAATAAAATTAAAAAGAAAAATAAAAATAAAAATAAAAATTAAATAAAAATAAAAAATTAAAAAAAAATAAAAAACGAAAGAAAAAAAAAAAAGAAGTATTGATAATAATTAAGTATTAATTCATTGTTTGTTTTTAGTCTAATTGGAAACTGATGTAAGAGTTAATTAAAATAAATTAATAATTTATTATTTTATTTTTGTTTTATATATGTAAAAGTTTATATTTTATTATTTAAAAAAAAAAAAAAAAGGAAAAAGTAGAGTATTCACAAACAATATTTTTATTTTTTTATTTTTTTTTTTATTTTTATCTTATTTTATTTTATTTTATTTATAAAAAATAACATTTTATAATATATACATATTTATATATTATATATAAAATTGAATTATATTAAATATTGGTTATTATATGTATTTAACATTTATCTTTAAAATGGTTATTCTTAATTTTTACTTTTATTTTTGTTTTTTTTTTTTTTAAAACTATTTTTAATTTCTGATTTTTTTTTTTTTTTTTATTATTATTTCTATTTATCAACATTAATAGAATATTATAATAAACAATATATTACTTTTTTTTTTTTTTTTTTTTTTTATTGAATAAATAATTTAAAATTATATATAATAAAAATAATTAAGTAAAAATCTATATTATTTTCAAATAATATTAAAACAGTGAAAAGATAATTGTATATGTAATAAAATTAAAAATAAAAACATTTCTAAAGAATAACATTCATAGACTATTTTGTTTAAAGTATGGATTTATTGAATTTAGATCTTTTCTAAACTTTCAACTAAAATAACTATATATATAAATATATATTTTTTCATTTTACATAAAAATATATGATATATATAAAAAAATAATAAATATATAATAAAAAAAAAAAAAAAGAATTGAATAGTTAATAAATGAAATTTCATATATATTTTAACATTATTATAATTTTTATTCAATATTATTGGTAAAAAAACAAAACAAAACAAAAAAAAAAACTTACCAGAATTACCACGAAGTACTACTGTACCAATACTATTCTTTTCAGTAGCACTAACAATTTCCATAGTTTCATCAACTACTAAATTCATAAATGGATCAAAACCTATATATCATTGGATGAATCATTTTAATAATAATTATATTATTTAAATTTGAATATTATTATTCAATAATATATATATGTTATAATACGATTATCACTATAATATAAATTACTTACCACGAAGAACTCCTGTAATTTTTCTATTACCATTGAGTTGAATAAAAATACGTTTATCTAAGTATCTTTTATAGTAAAAAAAAAACAATTGAAAAAAATATTAGAACCATATATTTGCATTATTATTTTTCTTATGCTATTTTTATTTTTATTTTTATTTTATTCTATTTTTTCTATTTTATTTTAATGATCATAGACTTTAGTGAATTACAAAAATTGAATTTTTTTTTTTTTTATTTTTTTAGATTTTAAAATGTACTCATTTAATTTGTTATAAATTTTATTTAAAAATTTTAAATAGAATTAAAATATATTACAACATATTGAAATAAATTGAATATTTTCCATTTATATTAATTAACTCATTAAATTTCTGATTTATTATAATTTCAAATAAAATCATTAAAAAGTTTTCTAAATAAAAAATAAAATTTCGAAAATCTCATTTATAGTTCTTAAATATAATAAGATAAATGGTTTAATTAATTCCATTATTCTATAATGCAATATTTCCAATATAACTAAGCACTTGAAAATAGTAATTTTGTTTTTTAATCTTCAATAATTGATTAAAAATAAAGTTATCTCCATTTAGTTATTACTTATGATATTCTCAATTATTATTAATATAATTGTTGTCCGCCAATTTAGAAAAAATATATATATATTTACTAATAAATATCATTGATGTGTTCATAATTATATAAATATATAAATGCTTTATTTTCAAAAAATAAAAAATATATATATATATTTCTTAATTACTTCTTTAATTCTGGAGTTGCGGTTCTGGCCATTTTTTTTTTTTTTTTTAATTCTATTAATATTATATTTGTATTCTGTTTTATGTTGGTAAAAATGAATAAACTATAAAAAAAAAATTTTTTTTTTTTTAATAAATAAATTATAATTGATTAATTTTTTTTTTTTTTATTTTTATTTTTATTTTTTTTTTTTTTTTAATCAATAAAAATAAAATATTAAATTAAATATTGATGTATATAAAATACATTTAAATACAATATTGTAATTTGACATTTATTTTAATGTATCTTAATAAATAAATAAATAAATAAATAAATAAATAAGTTATTAATAAAAAATAAATATACTAAAAATAAATAAATTAATAAATCATTTTAATTATATTATTTTACTTAACAGAAAAAATATATATATATAAGAAAATAAATAAATTTATTAATAAATTTATTAATACTTTTATATATAAAATAAATATTAAATATTAATTTAGTATTTATATATATAACTTTTATTATTTAAATAATTATTATTATTTGATTAATGATTAATTAAATTTTCTTATTTTTTTTTATTTTTAATTTTTTTAATTTTCAAATTTATTTATATGAATAATTAACAGATAATTTTTGCTGCTTTAAAAAAATTTTTTTTCTTATATTACTTTGAAGAAAAAAAAAAAAAAAAAAAGGTAATAACTATTAAATATTTATTATTATTATTATTATGATATAGTTACTTTTTTTATTAATGTTTTGATCATCATATATATAAATATATTTCTTTTAGGTTATTTTTATAAAAAAAAAATAAAATAAATAAATAAATAAAAATATATTTACTATAAAATTTATAATGTACTAATTTATTTTTAATATTATAATATAAACCTTTTTATAAAAAAAAAAATATTTTATAATTTTATTACTATTATCTATATATATATTCAAAATGCATGCTCCAATTTCTATTCATCAAAAAAAAAAAAGGATATAAACTATTCTAATAATAAAAACATTTCATATAAATAAAAGAATAAAAAAAAAAAAAAAGTACAATAATTAATAATAATAAAAGTTAAAAAGTAATAATAACCAAAATGTCTGACGATCAAAATATTCCAAAAATTCCAAATATGGAAATTTCAAAGGCACGTTTCCTTCTTGCCAATGGTCCAAAGGAATTAAATCAGCAGGCTAAGGACTTGATCATGAAACATGTTAAAGAAGACGGTATAAAATTTTTTCTATATTTATAAACGATAATAAAAAAAATAATATTTAATATTTACAATAAAAAGTTATAATAAAATAGAATTTATTATTTATATGTTTTTTTTTTTTTTTTTTTTATATACTATGAAATGCAATTAGTTATTATTATTGTGACAATAAGCTATAACTAATTTGTTTTATTAAAAATAATAATTTTAATTTAGAAATTTTTAAAAATAAATTTAATATTATAGCATTAGAAATTTATTATACATCATATATTAATTAATATTAAAAAATATTATTATTTTTTTATATATATTTTTCTTAATTTCATATATTTTATAAAAAAAATAAAAATAAAAATAAAAAATAAAGAAATGGCTCCATTTTATGAATTAATTTGCAAGGAATTTAATTTTCCAATTGATAACAATTTATTAAATCAATTAAAAAAGACTAATGAAGAAAAATTAAAACAAATAGAAGAAAAATTAGAAGACGCTCAACAAAATTTAGGTGAAACTGAAATAAGTGATGCTTTAATTTCTAAAGCTGAATATTTAGCAAAAATTGGTTACAAGGTTAATAATGAATATTCAAATAATTGGAAAATAAACTATATATATATAAATATTAATAATAATATCTTTTTTTTTTATATTCTATATAAAATTATTAAATGTTTATTTTTATAAATATTCAAATTTTTTAATTTTTTTTATCAAAAAAAAAAAAAAATATTATATATCAAAAATGATACAAAAATTTAAATGAAAATAAATAATTACAAAAAAAATATAATAAAAATGCTTCTAAAATTCTTTTTTTTTGGGGGGGAATAATAAAAACATATTATAATTTCACTTATTCAAAAAAATAAAAATAAAAATACAATAATAATAATAGGAAAAAGCTTTAAGTGCTTATAGAGTAGCCTATGAAAAGACTGGCCCATTAGGTCAAAGGATTGACATGTTATTCCTACAAATTCGAATGGGATTCTTCTGGAATGATAATGAATTAACTAATAAAAATATTGAAAAAGCTAAAGCGTATGTTTTTTTTTTCTTACTTTATAATTAATTTAATGGAGCTATAATTAATGAAATAAATATAATAAATATAATAATAATAATAATAATAATAATAAATATATTTTTATATAATAAGAATAATATTTAAAATTAATAAATTATCGTATTGATTTATTGTTCATCTATTCATTATATCATTCAAAAATAATATGCTAATAATTTTTAATACATATAAAGTTTAATAGAAGAAGGTGGTGATTGGGATAGACGTAACAGACTCAAGGTATACCAAGGTATTAATTTCTTAATTAACAGAGATTTCAAATCGGCCACCCCTCTTTTACTTGATACTCTTGCTACTTTCTCTTCTTCTGAATTAATGGAATACAAGGAATTTGTAAAGTATGCTGTTTTATCCAGTATGATTACCTTAAAGAGACCGGATTTAAAGGCTAAGGTAAATTAGTTTAAATAAAATAATCTTAAATATATATATATACATATACTTTAAGAAAAAAAAGATAGAAATAATAATAATAATAATAATAATAATAATAGTTATTCTTATAACAATAATAATAATTAATATTAAAATTAATATTAAATAATAAAAAATAAATATAAATATAATAAACAATAATAAATGAAAATGAAAATAAAGTAAAAATGATATTAATTATAGACATATAACAATAAATAAAATAGGTTATCAATGCTCCAGAAATTTTAGAAGTTGTTAATGATATCCCATATCTTGAACAATATATGAATTCATTATACAATTGTGAATATGCTAACTTCTTTAAGGCTCTAGGTATTAATAATAATAATAATAATAATAATAATAATAATAATTCAAATTTAAAATGAATATTATTTATGAAACCTATTTTGACATTTTCATTTATTAATTTTTGAAATTTTATACTATTTATATTAATAAATATATATATATATGTATATATATAATAGCTAACATTGAACAGCAATTAAAGCTTGATCCAGTTCTTTTCACCCATTACAAATACTATGTTCGTGAAATGCGTATTATCTCATATGCTCAATTATTAGAATCGTATAGAAGTGTTACCATTGAATCGATGGCTTCCTCTTTCGGTGTTTCTGAAAAATTTATCGATGAGTATGTCTTGTTTTACTTTGTTTTTATAAAAAAAAAATACATAATCATAACTATAATAATAATTATAATAATGATTTTTTAAAAATTTTTAAAATTAAATTTTTACAAATTTTATTAATATATTTATTGCAAATTAATTCATTTTAATAATAGTGATTTATCACGTTTTATTGGTGCTGGAAGATTAAACTGTGTCATCGATAAGGTTGATGGTATTGTTCAAACTAACAGACCAGATTCTAAGAATGCACAATACCAATTAGCAATAAAGCAAGGAGATATATTATTAAATCGTGTACAAAAGCTTAGTCGTGTTATCAACTCATAAGTTTATCTTTTTTTTTTAAAAAAAAAAAAAAAAAATCATATTTAATCATGTTATATTTTCTAAATGTGTCAATAAAAAATAATATAATAAATAATAATAATAATAATAAAAGTAATATAAAAATGAATCTCACTATTAATATCATTTATAATTATATAAAATAAAAAAAAAAATTTTTTTTATTCTTAATAATTATAATATTAATATTTTTTTTTAAAAAAAAATAAAAAATTAAAAATAAAATTTTTTTAAAAAATACCATTCTAAAAAAATGAATAATATTTAATTTGTATATTTAATGTATATTTATTTAACCAAGAAAAAAAAATTTTTTTTTATTTAAAAAAAAACAATAATAATAATAATAAAAATAATAATAATAATAATAATAATAATAATAATAATAATAAAAAAGAAAAAAATATATATATCATAAAAAAAATATATATATATATATAAAAGGAAAAAAGAAAAATTAATGACTTCATACAATATTATTTATTTTAATAATAATAATAATAATAAAATATGAATATTCTTTTTGAAAACCTTTGAAGATTTCATTCAAAGTTGATAATTAAATATAAATATTTAAAATATTTTATATTAAAATGAAATTGAATTAAAATTATATTTTATATATATATATATATATATTTTTAAATCTTTTAATCTTTTCATATTTTTTTTTTTTTTTAATATCTATGCTAAAAATAAAAAATAAAAAAAAATGTAAGAAACTTATACTGCCTTCAAGTAGGTAATCTTTCATAACCTTGAGGCCCTTTTAGTTTCTAACTGTTCATTTTTATTCATATTAATAAAATGAAACATTATTATAGCCAAATATTATTTTTTATTTTATCTTATTTCAATTTTATTCGATACTATTTTTCTTATAAAAAAAAAATAGAATGAAATAAAAAATAAAATAAAATAAAAATAAATGTATATATATATATATAATAAATTAATAATTGAATAATAGTCATTTTACTTGAAAAAACTATTATTTTTATTTTTAAGATAATATAATAACATAATATTATCAATTCATTTGGCGTTTTTCCTTAAGCATACATTTAAATTTTATTTATATTCAATACAATAAAATGTTTTTTTTAAATTTGTATATTTTAAATTCATTTTATTTTAAAAGAAAATATATTTATATACGTATATACGATTATATATATATATATTTTTT
>JACVTC010000173.1:215000-329422 GCA_016946835.1 Neocallimastix lanati (nom. inval.)
TAATTATCTATTAATAAAAATATAAAAAATAATAATAATAAAATTATAAAAAAATTATAAAAAAATTATAATATATGTATATATATATTATTAATTATTAAATATGAATTTTACATAAAAATTAATATTGATAATAAATTTATAATAAATAAAATTTATATATTTAAAAATATCTTTTATTATAATTTAAATTAATTTTTTTTTAATTTTTTATTTCTTTTCATTTTTATCTCTTAAACATATATATTATATATTTTTTTTATTATTTTTTTTAAGTAAATTATAATTTAAGTATAATTGAAATTATTATATATTTATAGAAATTAAAAAGTATAAAATAAAAAAATAAAAAATAAAAAAAAAAAAAAATAAAATAAATAAAATAAAATAACGTCAATAATAAATTAAATAAGAATGGAAGACACATTTAATGATGAAGAAAATTTAAAGGAAGAA
This sequence comes from Neocallimastix lanati (nom. inval.), assembly GCA_016946835.1. NCBI lineage: Eukaryota > Fungi > Neocallimastigomycota > Neocallimastigomycetes > Neocallimastigales > Neocallimastigaceae > Neocallimastix > Neocallimastix lanati (nom. inval.). The sequence goes on from JACVTC010000173.1 coordinate 215,457, forward strand.
AATTTATCAGAATCAAAAAATTCTGATATTGATTCTAATTCTAACTCTGACTCTGACTCTGATTTAGATGATACATCAGAAGACGAAGAATACTTACAAAAAGAAAAAGAAAATATGAAAATTTTGAATGATTTAAGTACAGGGGTATATTATAATAATAATTTTTCTTCTTCTTATTTTAATTTATATAGATGTTTAAAAAGAAAAAACAAAAATAGAGGTTAAACGTAAAATACTTTATCCACAAAAAAAAATTTTTTTTTATTATTATTTTAGTTAAAAGAAAATCCATTATCTTATGATTTACATGTAAAATACATTGAAAAATTAAGAGAAATGGGAAAATATGACGAATTAAAAGCTGCGAGAAATAATATGAAAACTATTTATCCTTTATCAGAAAGTATATATATGTATTAAATTATTATTATTATTATTATTATTATTATTATGTTAATTCATTTTTATTCTGACCTAAATTAATAATTTTAATATTTAAAAATTGAAATTTCTAAAAAAAAAAAAAAAAAAAAAAAAAAAGATACTAAAATTATAATGCCTTATATATAAATATATAATATCAATTTATTTATCTATTTATTTATTTATTTATTTTTTTTTCTATTTTAATATGGATATATAAGCTTTATGGTTAGAATGGATTAATGATGAAAAACGAGTAGCTTACATGCCAGAAGAAAAGAAAAATATTTTAAAGTTATATGAATCTTCATTTAAAGACTATTATTGTAAATCTTTTAATAAAAAAATATATATTAATATATAAATATATATATTTAATATTTTCGAAACCAACATTCCATATATTATATATATATTATATATATATTGTTGAAATTTCAAATTCATTAATTAAAATTTCCAAATTTTTTTAATATTAATTTATTAAGCAATTAATATTTGGAAAGAATATTTAGAATATGTTATCGAAGATTATAATACAAGCAAAGAAGAAGAAGAAGAATCATTATTAAGTGTTGACGAAATTCGAAAACTTTGTGAAAAAGCCATTAATGTTACAAAATTTGATTTAACCAATGTAGAAATTCATAAATTAATAAATAATTTATAATTTTATTTATTTATTTATTTATTTAATATATATATATATATATTATATATTATATTTAAACTTTCATTCTTTTTTTTTTTTTTATTTTAAAAATTTTTAAATTTTATGAACTTTAAGAGTCATATTATATGGAATATTTATAAAGATTTTGAATTAAAAATTCTTGAAGTAAGTATATTTATATTAATAATAAAGAAAAATCTATATTTGAACATATATATATTATAGTATTTTATTGATTCGTTTATTTTCAATTTAACATATTATTCTTAAAATTTCACAATAAATTCAGGAAAATCCAAGGTATTTTATTTCATTTCAGTAAAAAAAAAAAAAAAAAAAAAAAAAAAAAAAAAAAAAAAGATAAAAATAAGAAAAAAAATAATAAAATAATAAAATAAAATTATAATTATAATTAAAATCAATTAATATAATTAATAAAACATCATATTATATTATGTCATCTATAACAAAATCTTTAGTCCTGAAAACATAAAAAAAATTAATGAAATGTTTTTAGATAGACTTAAAACACCACATCTTGGTAATTAATAAATTATTTTATTATTTTATATTTATACATATATATATATTTAAAATATGTTTTATTAATATTATAATATTTAATATATGCATATATATATATCAATAACATGAATTATTATAATCGCAAAATTCAAATTATATATATATATATATTATATTCTTATTATTATTATTTTTTTTTTTTTTTTTTTTTTTTTTTGTTTTTGTTTTTGTTTTTGATTTTGTTTTAATATAATATTAAAGATATTGATGGAACATTAAATAGTTATTCCAATTTCCAAAGTAATTATGATAATGAGAATTATGAAAAGAATTTAGTAGCAGCAAGTAAAAGAGTTTCAAAGGTTAAATATCACTTAAAATACAGACAAAAATTTGAAGATAAAATAGTTAAGTATAAATTTATAATATTTATATTGTAATTCTTTTATATATATATATATAATATTTTTATATATAATTATACTAATTGAACTTAAATAAAAAAAAATTATTAATAAATTTGTATATATATATATCTAAATATATATTTAGTCGGAAGATCCAACAACCCTTAAAAATTTCTATGACTATATTAATTTTGAATTAAATCAAAAACTTATTGAGATCAAGCAAACAAGGATTTTATTTGAAAAAGCAATTTCAATACATTGTCTTGATCCAAATTTATGGGAAAAATATATTATTTTCATAGTAAAAATTAAATTAAATTAAATATAATAAAATATTCTTAAATTATTCTATCATTTTTTTATTTTATTTAAGGATTAATATATATATATATTTAATTATTAAAATTATTAATTATATTATTTATATTTATATTTATATTTATATTTATATTTATATTTATATTTATATTTATATTTATATTTATATTTATATCATAAAAGATTAATAAAATGAATGTAAAACAAGTTCTGTTAAGTATTTGTGAAAGAGCAATTAGAAATTGTCCATGGAGTGGAAAACTTTGGAATCACTATGCCAATGCAAAAGTAATTAAATATATACTATATATATATATATATAATAGTAACAGACAAAATTTATTATTATTATTTTTTTAAAATATTTATTATTTCTGATAATATAATAAAATATATATCGTAAATTAACTAATATAATATTTAAAAAAAAAAAAAAAAAAAAAAAAAAAAAAAAGAAACTTAGTAAATGCTCTAAAGAAGAAATATTAGAAATATATAATAAAGCATTAGGACATCAACTTATTATGAATGATATGAATAATTATATAGAAGTTGTAATAAGTAAAATAAATTATGAACTGTCTGAAGTAAATTGGAATGGTATAAATGAAAAAATTATATATAATATATATATATATATTTGTTTTTAATATAATAGTATGTATTTTTATAATTTAAAAAATATTAAAATATTAATTAAAATATATATATTATATATATTATATATAATATATATATTATGTTATATATTTATTTTATCTATAAATATATATATATATAGAAGATAATAATGATGAAAAAATCGAATATTTTAGAAATATTTTTTCAGAAAGAATAACAGAAATTGAAACCTGTAATTAATTTAAATATTATTAATAATATATATATATCAATCAACAGTTAACACAATAATAATAATAATAATAATTTATTAATTATCATAATCTTGTTTTATTAATCCATATAAAAGACTTTAATCCAGGTGATCCTATGGGTCGTATTGAAAAATTATGGATAGATACAGAAGTACATATATAATTCAAACCCAAATAAAAAAAATTTTTTTCAAATATATTTACATAAATATATAATAATTTCAAATAAAATCTTTAATTATTCTTATTAATGTTATTATTTAAACAGTTTAAAATATTTAATAATATTGAAAAGACAAAAGAATTATATGAAAAATTTACAAAAAAAATTGGAACGAATACATCATTATGGCTCTCATATATCGACTTCGAAATGTAATAGAAAAATTAGTTGCATCTTTTAATAAATTATAATATCATAATTAAAATATAAAATAATATAAAATAATAATAATAATAATAATAATAATAATAATAATAATAATAATAATAATAATAATAATAATAATAATAATAATACAAAATAATAATATAAAACAGACAACAAGGAAATAGATCAATTATTAGTCAACTATTTAAATCAAATTATAAAAGACATTTAGATAATCCAATGAAATTTTTGAATCGATGGAATGAATTCAATCAAAATAATACTAATTTACATGAATATTATGAACATCAATATTTAATTGAATTATACAGACAAAAATTAGAAAATGATGTAATATAAATAATTAAATATATATATATATATATATATATATATAATATAACAATTTATAAATCTATAAGTCGTATTAATAATAATTATAATAATTATAATAATTTTTATTATAAATATTATAAATAATCGTAGGGAATATATGACGAAAATCAAACATATGAATATATGTATCAACAATATTATCAATATCAACAACTACAAAAGCATAGAGAAAATGTATGTATATCATAGTACTTTCAATATATATATATATATATAATAACAATAATAAGATAATAATAATAATAATAATAATAATAATAATCTAAAAATTATATTTAATTATCACCAACTCTTGATATATATATATTATAATATATAATATTATATAAATATTATTATTAAACAGAAACACAAAGAAAAGGAAAAAGAAGAAGAAACTAATAATAATACAAATGGAATAAAAAGAAAGCGTGAACATAATAATGAAAAAAATAAGCCTAATAAAAAAAGAAAAGGTAATTATTAATTATATATATATATATATTAATATTGAAATAGTAATTATTAAAACGACAGCAAAAGCAAAAAAAAAAAAAAAAAAAAAAAAAAAAAAAAAAAAAAAATACTATCAATAATAGTAATAATATTAAATTTTTAATTTATAATAAATTAATAAATAAAATAAAATAAAATAAAATTTTTAATTTCATATATATTTATATAAATATTAAAACAAAAACAAACAAACAAACAAATAAACAAACAAACAAAACAAAACAAAACAAAACAAAAAAAAAAAAAAAAAAAAAAAAAAAAAAAAAAAAAGATGAATCCGGAGTTAAAGAAAAATTAGAAGAAAAAACAAATTATGATAATCAAATAACTGAAAAAATAAAAGAAAATGATAATGATAATGATATAAAAGAAAATGAAAATGATATAAAAGAAAACAATTCAGATGAAATGAAGATTGAAAACGATGAAAAGAATGATAAAGTAGAAGAAAAATCAAAAATGTAATAATAATTAATTAATTAATTAATTTTTATAATAAACTTTAATTTAAAATCAATATATATACATATAAATATATTTATTTAAGATAACTAATAAATTTTTTCTATGTATTATAATTATTTTTTATATTATTAATATATTAAAGAGAATTTAAAAAGGAAGAAAAAGAAAAACCATGGTTAAATAAAAATGAAAATCCAGAGACTGTATTTGTAAATAAATTACCACCTTCAATAGAAAAATCAGAATTACGAGAAATTTTTGAAAAAGTAATGAAAATATTACAAAAAAAAAAAAAAGAAAAAAAAAAAAAAAAAAAAATTAAATAGTCTTCTTTGAATATAAATTAATTAATGATTAATGAGCATTATTTAAATATTAACTTAAAACTTTTTCATTTAAATTAATTATGTCTTTAATTTTGTTAAAAAAAAAAAAAAAAAAAAAAAAATTGAAGTATGGTAATATCAAAGATATTCGCTTGATGCATAGATCTAATAGATCTTTTGCTTATATTGATTATGAAACTTCGGTAGAATTACAATTTTTTTTTTTTATTATTATTATAATAATTTATATATTTCTAATTATTATTTGATATTTACTTTTTTTTTAAATGGAAAATAATAAGAAATATTTAAATAAAAAATAGAGATTTTTATAAAAATTTTTTATAATAATAGTAATTAAAATATATATATATATAATAGGAAGAATCACATGCCAGTTTAGAATTAAATGATACAGAGATTAAAGGTAAAAAAGTTCAAGTTGCCATTTCTAACCCATCATTAAAAAAACCAGAAGTTCCAAAAATAAAGTAATAATTAAAAAATTAATAATATTTTTATTAATAATAAATATCTTATTGAATATATTTACGTTTATTTATTTATTTATTTATTTATTTATTATTTATTTATTATTTATTTATTTATTATTTATTTATTTTAAAAAAATAATAATTTAATAAAATAAAATACAGACAAGATAACAAAGAACTATATTTAAGTAACTTACCATTCAGTATTACAAAGGAACAATTAAAAGAAATTTTCTCAAAAGTAAAAAAAAAAAAAATAAAAAATAAAAAATAATTCTAATAATATATAACATTATAAATACAATAACAATATAATAACTATATTTAATATTAATATAAATAATTAATATAATTAGTATGGTGAAGTCAAGGATGTAAGATTAATTACAAAATCTAATAGTCAACCTGTCGGTACTGGATTTATTGAATATATTGATGAAGTAATTATCAATTTATATATATATGATGTTATATAATATAATATAAAATGTAGGTTATAAAATATTTTAATTAATTTATCTATATTTATTTTAATCTATAAATAATAATAATTTGAATAAAATAGAAAAGTGCATTCAAAGGACTTGCAGTCAATGGTACTGAAATAGATGGAAGAATAATCAATGTTACAATTTCAGATAACAGAAATAAAAAGTAATTAAACCTATTTTAATTAAATTTTTTTTATTTAATTTTAAATAATTATATGATTATATATATTTATTAATTATTATTAATATAAATTAAATATTATTATTAAAATTATCAATCCTAATAAATTTTACATAAAATTATAATAATAAAATCAAAATTAAAAACTTAAAAAAAAAAAAAAAAAAAAAAAAAAAAAATAATAATAATAATAATAATAATAATAATAATAATAATAATAATAATTAATTAATTAATTAATTAATTAATTAACCATGATAGTGCTCAAAAACAAAAACAACAAAAGAAAGCAAAGCAGGCTCAAATGAAACCAATGCTTCCTAGAAGAATGATGAATCATACCTTCCAAAATCGACCAACCACTAAACTTAAAATTTCTAATACAAAAAAATCAAAACCGGATAGCATGTCCGAAGGCACTAACGAAACTACCACGACCGCAACTGTTTCAAAATCAAATGATGACTTTAGAAAACTTTTAGGACTTTAGTTTTTTTTTTAAAAAAAAAAAAAAAAAAAAAAGAACTAATTTTTTTATTTTTCATGCAAGTTATATGTACATAATAAAATTAAATAAAATAAAATAAAAATGAATAAAAATATTATACATTCATCTATATTAATAAAATTAAATACAAAAAATAAAAAAAAAAAAAATCTTTAATTTAATATTAAAAAAATAATATGATATAATAAATTTAACACTTTTATAAATATATTTTTATTCACATATATATTAATATCTTCACTCATCTAATAATTAATTTTTAAATAAATTATATTATATATATATATATATATATAGATATATATATATATATTTTAAAAAAAAAAGATCTTTTTTATTATTTTTTATTATTTTTTATTATTTTTTATTATTTTTTTGTATTCTAAAGGTATTATTTATATTTGTTTTTTGTTTTTTGTTTTTACTTTTAGATTTTATATTAATATGTTGTTTTTTATATATAAATATAGTTTTTTTTTTTTTTTTTTTTTTTTTTTAAAAAAAAAAATTGTTCTAATAAATAATTTATATAGATATATTTGGTTTATTATCTTTTTTTTTTTTTTTTTTTTTTTTTTTTTTTTTTTTAATTATTTATCTGAATTATTTCATTAAATAATTATATTATAAAAAAATTATTTCCCTAGTTCAAACTATTAGTTTAACGACCGTAAGTAACTCTACCATAGATTTGAAGAACATCAGAGAAGATACCGAAAGCAGTAACGGCATCACCAGCACCAGCACCAATAATAATTAATGGATTAACGAAACGTTCAGTAGTGAAAGCAATAATGTTGTCACTACCCTTAAGGGAGGCGAATGGGTGAGAAGTTGGGTAACTTTTATTCAAAAAAAAAAATTTTTTTTGAATATTTAAATTAAGAATTAAATATATACAATTATAAAGTATAAAATATATATCATACAAATTATAAAATAATATATATTTGATTAATATTTAAATAAAAATTTTTTTCTCTCTTTACTTATATACCATTTTCAACTATAAAATATAATATTCATATTATAAAATTCAATTCAACTTTATTTTTCCTTATTTATTAATATTTCTTACCTCATTAACTTAACAGAGCTAGTACCATTTGGATCACAAACACCAACATAACGAAGGACTTCATTTCTCTTACGAGCTTCTTCATTAAGTTTAGCAAAGTGATCATCATACTTTGGTAAAGCAGCAAGGAATTCATCAGCAGTCTTAAGAGCACGTAATTCTTCTGGAACAATGTTTTCAATATCTAAAGTTTCCATAGTTAAATCTAAACCAGCTAAACGACCACAAATAGTAACCTTTCAAAAAAAAAATAAATATATATATATTAAAATAAATAATAAATAAATTTTCATTAATAATTCATAAAAAAAAAAAAATTTATTTTATATCAAATATAATTAACTTTTTCATATATTTATGAATATAATTAAATTTTTAAATAATACCTTTCTGGCAACATCTAAACCGTTTAAGTCATCTCTTGGATCTGGTTCCTATTAGTTAATAATTTATTATTATAATTTATAATATAAATTAAATTAATTAATTATTTAATACCAAGGTATTTTTTCATCTATTCATAACAAAATTATTATAAAATTAGTAATAATAAAATTATTAGTTATTATAATAATACTAACAGTGTAACCCTTAGCCTTTGCATCCTTAACAATATCGGAGAACTTAGCATCAGAAGCTGGACCATTAGATGGAGAGAAGACATTGAAAAGGTAAGAAAGAGTACCGGAAAAGATACCTTCAATCTTAACAATCTTATCACCAGTAGCAACTAAGTTCTTTAAAGTGTCAAGAACTGGTAAACCAGCACCAACTGTAGATTCATGGAAGACCATTGGGTATTCTTCACCTGGACGTTGAGCACTGAGGGCTTGAATTTCTTTAAATAAATTAAGATCACCAGAGAAGGCTTTCTTGTTTGGAGTAACAATGTGAAGACCTTGCTTTAACCAAGTTGGGTATTGAGAAGCAACAAATTGACTTGCAGTAGTATCAACAAGAACAGCTGGCTTATGTTTAACTAAGTGAGCAGCAAAGGCATTAAGATCTGGTTGGTTCTTACAGTTAGCAAAAACTTCTTTCCAAGTACTAAGATCAATACCTGGTTGTTCAGCAGTTGGTTCATGAAGCCATAAACGGTCAAGTTCGGCTACAGCAATAACAGCTAATTTATCAAAACCGTGCTTCTTTTGATATTCATGTACTTGTCTGAGGAATTCAGAACCAATGTAACCTTTTAAATACGTATATATATATTTATATAATAATAATATTTAAAGTAATTACAATAATATAAAAATTATATAAATATATATATATATAATATTTTTTTTTTAATTATTTTATGTTTAAAAATTGGAAATTAGTATTTTAATCTTTTTTTTTTTTTTTTTTTTTTGTTATTAGTAATTCTTTCAATTAAAATTTCATTAGATTTGTTTAACGAAAACAAAAACTTTATTAAGTATATTTTTATTTCACACAATATCCTATTAATTAATCTTTATTTGTTTAAAAATAATAATATAATTATTCCTTTAAGAATATATATTCATTTTGCAATATTCACCTGGACCAATGATACCAATATTTAAAGTAACAGTCATTTTTTTATATAATTCTAATATTAATTAATAGTTTAAATTGATATTTAATGGAAGATAAATAAAAATTAAAAAATGAAAAAAATTGAAAATCATACATAATCATTATAAAGAAATCTATTTGATTGGTTATTGGTCCAAAGTTAAAAAATATATATTCATGAAAAATCAACCCAAATTTAAGAAATTCGAAGTAAATATTTGTTAACATTTTATTAGAAAAAAATTTTTTTTTATTTATTATAATTAGTATTTGTTAATTTAAAAGATTAATATTGTAATATATTATTATTTTATATTTATATTTATTTAATGATTTATTTTTTAATTTATTATCTGTTATCTATTATCATTTAACTTAGGAATATTATTAGAAATAGATATAATAGATATAATAGATATAGATTCATTTTTATTTTATGGAATATCAGAAAAAAAATAAATTTTAATTTTAAATTTTAAATTATTATTTTTTAATTATTAAAAATTAATAATAAAACTTAAATATATATATATATTTAATATTCATTTTGTGACTTTTAAAAAGATAATAAATTTTTCTATTCATTTTATTGACTTATACATTATAATTAAAATGATCTCTTAAAAATATTTTTGCTAAATTAGATAGTTTTATTTGTTTTGATTTTGCAAATTCAATTAGACAATTTCTGTTTTCTCTTGTTAAAATTTCTATTATATGTTAATCCATAAAAAAAAAATAAATTAATTTAATTAAAAAAATATTAATAAATTAAATATATATAATATATAATCAATTTTATAACTTTTTTTTTTTTTTTTTGAAAATAAAATTAAATTTACAAATATATACCTGAACGGCAATCGTCTGATATTAACAATAATAAAGTCATTAATGCCATCAATACAATTTCCAGCACTGAACTTGATAAACAAGAATTAATTAATTTTATTCCATCATTGTCTACTATGTAAGTATGAAATCTAGGATCTTTAAAATATAAAAAAGTTCAATTAAAAATTATATTTCCCTTAATAATTCAAAGTAAAAAAAAAAAAAAAAAAATGCATATCTTGTATAATTATGTTAAAAAAAAGAAAAAAAAAATACCAATGCATAAATTGCAAATACCACCAATTGCCAATTCTTGTAACATTAAATTTTCTTCAACTAAACAATCTAAATATCAAAATTTTATTAGTTATTCTTTCTATATTATAAATATTTTCCATATTATGTATATATAAATATACATATAATACCTAAAAATAAATCAATAACATTTAGTTCCCAAAGCCAAGAATAATTTATAGGGTCATAAGAAAAATTTGCTAAATTCGCAATTATTTGTTGTTTGTCCTCTATAATTTATTACAAATTATAATAATTTTAGAAAATTTATATTTTCCAAAAAAAAAAAAAAAAAAAAAAAAAAAAGTAATTTATTTTTGTTGTCCTCATATGTGCTTAATTTTTTTTTTTTTTTTTTTTTTTTATTTATTATTATACCTATATTTTGTGTTTCTTGAAATTCATTGACTAAATCTTGTAAATATTGAAATCTTGAGGTTCCTTTTGAACCCTGTCTTCTTTGAATATGAATATGTGACTGAAACATAAATTTTTACTAAATATTATTAAAAAAGATAAATTAAAAATTTTTCTTTAATTAATATTTTCTATTATTTTAATAAAAAAAATGAATGGTGATTTATATTCTAACCCTAGCAATTATATAGCCTTTTAAGATTAAATTTAATTTTATATTATTATTATAATAATATAAAATGACAAGAACTTAAATATATAAACGATAAAATATTTTTTAATTTCTATATATCAATTTGATATTTTTTAGTTTCTATATATCAGTATAATAAATATTAATTCATACAATAATACAAAATAAAGTAATAAATATATTTTTTTTAATATTCTCTTTATTTATTATTTATTATTAATTATTATAATAATTAATAATTATTATTATTGCTTGCTTATATAAATATTACAATTAATTATCTCAAAATATATATATAATATCTTTCTTTAACTATACTAAACTAAAATATAAAAATATCCATTTATATGAACTAATTTAATAAATAAATTAAAGAAAAATTTTTAATTTCGAATTGTATCCCAACAAAATTACTTTATGGAAACCAATTTATGTGGAAGTTTAATATTCATTATGATTATGATAAAAAGTTCTACACTCTTATTTAAATTATCGTTTTTGTAAAAAAATTGATAAAAATATTAATAAAAATCCACAATATTATTTTCAGTTTAATTCATTGATAAATTTTTTTTATAAAATAATTTTTTAAAAATCTTTCTAATTATACTAAAAATTCAAATAATATTTGTATTTTTCTTCTGTAATTTATATAATGGTTGAGCAATGCTTGAATATTTTTTAATAAACTTTCTGTAATACCCCACAGCACCCAAAAAAGAACTTAATTGAGTTAAATTAGTTGATGATTTCATAATTTTAATTGATTCAGCTTTCTTCTGCACTGTTTTAATTCATTCAGTGGTTAGAAGATGACCTAAGACTTGAACTTCTTTTTTCAAAAAGTGACATTTTGAGAGATTAACTTTAAGACCATTTTCTTTAATAATATTGAAAACATCTTGGAGATTCTTTAAGTGTTCTTCCAAGCTGCAAGAAAAGATTACTAAATTGTCCATATAAACGAACATACATTTTCCTATTAAAGGTAAAAATATTCTATTTATCTCCCTTTGGAAAGTAGCGGGAGCATTACATAATCCAAATGACATTACTTTAAAATTATAATTTCCATAAATGGTAGTAAAACATGTTTTATCCCTATCTTCTTTTTTCATTGGAATCTGGTGGAATCCGGAAAATAAATCAAGAGTAGACAGAAATTTTACATCATTACCTACTGAAGATAATATTTCTTCAATATATGGTAATGGGTAGGCATCCTTCTCTGTGATGTTGTTGAGCTTCCGATAGTCAACGCACATTCTCCATGTACCGTTATTTTTAGGTACAAGGACAACTGGAAAAGACCAAGAAGATTGAGAAGGCTTGATGAGTCCATTATCTTGAAGTTTATAAATTTCTTCTCTTGAGATCTCCATTTTCCTTTTGTCAGCAATTCTATATTTCCTCTGCTTAATAGGTTTTTGATTTGGATTTAATTTAATTTCATGAGCTAATAGTTTCGATTTTCCAAAATTATCAGTGCTGGTAGCTAATAATTCTTCGTTGTTTTCTAATAATTGTTTAAGGGCTTGTCTTTTGTCTTCATCTGTTCCCTCAATGATTTCTTCTATTAATTCTTCTTTAGATTTATTCTTATTATCATTAATAAAGACCTTCTCATATTGATCTTGGGTACATAAAAGATATTCTTTAGCTGCTTCATCATTTTCAATATAATTATTATTTAAGAAATTTTCGTTTTTTGAATTTATTATATTATTTTTATTTGTATCAATAAAATCATCATTTCTATTTAAGTTTATATTTATATTAAAGTCAAAATCTTCATTTGAGTCAATATTATTATTATTATTAGTTAAATTTTTATTTTTATCTAAATCAATATCTTCATTTAAACTAAGCGAATTTTTATTGTTATTCGTTTTAATATTTTTATTGAAGTTCTCATTTTTATTTAAGCTATTATTTAAACCATTTTCTTTATTGAAATTATTACTTTTATTGAAATTTTTAACTCAGATAAAAGATTAACAATTCATATTATATTTTCTTATTTATTTTATTATAAAAAGTGTTAAGTAAAAATAAGAACAAAAAATACATTATGCTTATTTTATACATTTAAATAATTAATTTTATTGGTTAAATATATTAAATTTTAATTCTTATATTTGATATTTATCTCATTTCATACTCCCCCTCAAATCTAATTTCCACATGTAGTAAAAATTGGATTTGTTTTTCTGATGTATTACCCTTTAATCTTTGATTATTTCGATAAGTGTGTTTCTAAATTTATCCTTTAATGAATTATTCAGATATTTAGTGAACCTATCGGCTAGCTTATTCTCTGATTTTATGTATTTTAATCTTATTTTATTTTTTTTAACGAGATCTCTTATATGATGATATTTTATGTCAATAATTCTGACAATTATATATTGTTGCCTTATTATCAACATTTATTATTACATAGCTAAGATTGATGTTTAATTCATTTAAAAGATTCATATACCAAAGACTATGCTTAGCGCATTCGCTTACGCTATAATATTCTGATTCTGCAGTTGAAGTTGCAACACAATGTTGTAATTTGGAATACCAGCTAGTAGGTGCATTTCCTATCATCATCAGAAAACCCGAGGTTGATTTTCTTGTATCAATGTCTCCAGCATAAACGGCGTCCACAAATATTTTTAATGAGCTATTCTTTGAGAATTTGATTCCATAGTTTTCAGTACCCTTTAGGTATTTGAAAATCTTTTCTACGTTAATCCAGTCCTCCAAAGTAGGATTTTTGCTTTTTCTAGCTGCTTGATTTACTGAAAATAATATGTCTGGTCTTGTACAAATTGCTAGGTATAGGAGGTTCCCGATGTGGCACTTCTGTAAAAGGTTTCATTAAATTTTTTGTGTCTTAATTCCTTATTTTCCAATGGCTTCATATTTCTTACAGGTGTGCAATTAGTCAGTCTGAACTTATTAAGTAATTCTCTTAAATATCCTCTTTGATATATAATATAAACATCACTTTGTTTTTCAAATTTTATCCCAATGACGAAATTTACTTCACCTATATATTTAATGTTATAATTTATTTTAATTTGTTCCTTATTATTTATTATTACCTTCTCCTTGCCTGTTAAAAGTATATCATCAACATATACCATAAGAATACATATTATTTCCTTTAATTTATTCTCCTTCACATAGATACGAGGTTCACTATTCAATCTTCTAAATTTCATTTCTAATAGTGTAGTCCAATTTTTCGTTCCATTCCCTGCCGGCTTGCTTTAAACCATATAAGGCTTTGCTTAATTTAAAATAAACTTTGTTGTATAATGGGTGACCTTGATGTGGCCTCATATAAATGTCTTCACTCAAGTCGGCATTTAGGTATGCTGCATTAATGTCTAATTGAAAAATTTTAAAGTTTTTCTGTATTGCGATTGCTATAATTATTCGCAGTGAATCATGTTTTAAAGTAGGCGAGAAGGTAAATAAGTAGTCTATACCGAACTTATGTGTGAATCCCCTTGCGACTAAACGTGCTTTGCGTACCAGGATATTTCCGTTGAAATCCCGCTTATATTTGAGAACCCATTTACTGGGAACTATGTTTACTCCTTTTGAAATGGATTTTATTGGTTTGAACACGTTAAGTTGTTCCATATTTTCTAGTTCTTTGTTAACGGCATCCAACCATTCATCCTTATCTGGTAGATTGAATATGTCATAAAAATCTTTTGGTTCTTTTAAGTTTGTATTATTGTGAGTTTTTGGTGTAGATGATTTGTAATTTGCTAGTTTTGGTCTTTTGTCATTTATTGAATTGTTGTATATTGCATTTATTACTTCGTTATTTGTATTGATATTACTATTGTTATTGTTATTATTGTTATTGTTATTATTGTTATTGTTATTGTTATTGTTATTGTTATTGTTATTGGTATTATTGTTATTGTTATTGTTATTGTTATTGTTATTGTTATTATTATTGTTATTGTTATTGTTATTGTTATTGTTATTGTTATTGTTATTGTATTGTTATTGTATTGTTATTGTTATTGTTATTGTTAAAAAAGTTATAATGGTTGAATCTTTTGGAATCATTATTACTAAGTAAATCGCTCCCCTGATTTCGGAATTGGGAATAAAATAGGAGAAATCCTTGGGGATGGAAGAAGTGATTTTAGAATTGCCTGGGTTATTTTCAAAAAATTCAACAGAGCGGGAAAGAATAATTTTATTAGAAAACAAATTAAGAATTTTATAAGCTGAAGAATACGGATGATAACCCAGGAAAATGCCTGGTAAAGCATTATTGTCAAATTTATTTCGAAAAGATTTTGGAACGTAGAAAAATACGCACCCAAAAACCTTAAAGTGAGAATAATCAACTTTTGATTTAAATAAAATTTCGTAAGGCATTTTGTTATGGATACCATAGTGTGGTATTCTATTATGTATATAGTTAGCTGTATCAACAGCATATTCCCAGAATTCGTGACTTAATTGAGCCTCGTTTAATAAGGCTTTAGCAGAATTTATAAGGATACCATTAGCACGACCATTTTGTTGGCGAGAATATGGGATAATAAATTGTTGAACAATCCCATTATTGGTACAGAATGTTTTGAATTTTCTATTGTTGAATTCGGTACCATTATCGATACAAATAAAAGATATAGATTTATTGAAAATATTATTGATTTCTTTATACATAGAATGAAATTTATCGAACGTTTCACTTTTGTTGTCAAGAAAGAGGACCCATCCATAACATGAAAAATCGTCTAGAATTGAGAGGAAATACTTACTTCCATAAATTGATTCATTAACTGGCCCAACAAGATCCATGTGGATTAATTCGAAAATGGATTTAGATTTATTTTTAGATCTTTTATATGGGAAATTTTTTAATTTTGAATTAGAACAAATAGGACATTTTGATTTAATATCAATTTTTAATAATTCGTTTTTGATGGGGTCAATATAAAAATACCCTAATCTCCTATGCCATAATTTTATTTTATCGGGGATAGATAGTCTTGATAAGTGAAATAGATGTATAGGTGTATTATTTGGTTTATTGTAAATTATGGGATTGGTTAATAACCAAATAATGAAAGTATTCTGTTCGTTTGAAAATAGGTTAATTATTCTGTTTCCATATTGATCATAAATGGTTGCACATAAATGGTTTATGTTATCGAAGAAAATGACCTTTAATATTGTTGGATGAGTTTAGTAAATGAAATTATATTTTTAGTTATATGTGGGACAAAATGGATGTTTCTTAATACAAATTTATTATTATTTAAATATCCAATGAAATCACCACATTTAAGTGATGTGACTATGTTACCATTTGGGAGTATAATATTTCATTGCAATACTTTAAATTTTTGAGGGAACTGGTGGAATTAGTAATATGCAATGAAGCTCCAGAATCTAAAATCCAAGATGAAATTTTATTGTTTTGTTCAAGTTTTGTTTCCGAATCATTTTGATATTCAGTTACGATACAGTTTAATAAAACGTCATTTTCTAAATTGTTATCTTCTGAAAAAATATCAGAATTATGGTTTTGATTATTTGAACTAACATAGTTTATTTGTTTATTTGTTTTTCTAAATGGTTTGTTTTTAAACTGGTTATTTCTGGTATTTTTATAGTGTTGTTTTCCGAATTTTAAATAATTTTTATATTTGTTTTTAAGTTTGTTATTGTGCCAACAGTCCCTTGAAAAGTGACCGAATTTTCCACAGGTATGACATTTTCCGTTACTTGATTTTCTTTTGACATTATGTTTTTTGTTATTGGTTCGAAATCTAGTTTTCTGTTCAATATGGAATATCTGTTTATCGGATTCTTCTTGTTTTATTGGTTCCTTCATGTTAGAGAATATAATGTCAGGAATGACATTTTTAATGTAGAACTATTAAAGAGTTTTATGTCAAAACAGATTATAATAATACAAAACACTTTATTAAAATAAATTCTTTTATTAAAAATAATTGTTTTATGAAAAATCTTTTATTAAATAGTTCTTATTATGTTATGAACTATAAAATCATAAAAAATAACAATTACATTCTTTCAATTAAAGAAAATTTACAATATTTATATTTTTTCTTAATTATATTCTAATATATTAAATTAATTTAATTTACATATATTCAATTTAAATATTAATAATAATTAATTTTATAAAAAAATAAAATATTTAAACTAAACTAATTATAGTATAATTTTTTAATTTACTATTTTTTATTATAACTATTTAAATATTTTAACTAATTTAAAATTAAACTAAAAACTATTAATAATATTAAACTATACTATTTAAATAAATAAAAAATTTAACAATAACAGATTTGGCGAATTTTTTGTGACTAAATTATTTAATTTCATACTTAATAAATATAAATTTAAATAATTTAAGTTCTAATTTATAATTTTAAATTTCAATTATTAATTTAAGGAGAAGTAATTATTTAAAGTATTTAATTTATGTACGTAAATTTGATGTATGATTTTCGTTTACATAAATTTATTGAAATATGTTTTAATTCATAAATTAATGTAAATTACATAATTTTATTCAAGATATCGTGGCAAAAATTTCATACATAAATTAATGTAATAATGTATTACATAAATTTATTAAAGATATAAAGATATCTTTACAAGAACATAGTTTATTCCAATCATCTTTGTATTGGAAAACATTTATAAAACTCAGATTTTAGGGTAGAGATCTGTTGAGTATTCCAGCTTTTATATTATCACTAATATCGTGATCTAGGTTTTCAACCTCTTCTATGGTATTTTGTAGTTTTGCCATAAAGATATTTATGTCTTGGTCTTCATTGTATTTTATATTGTTTATTTTATTTTGTATTTCTAATTTTCTTCGTTCTGGACTTCTTGTGAAGGAATGTTCTAAGATTTTCCACGTTTGGAAAGCTGTTTTCCCTTGTCCCTCGATTATTTTTCTAGTTTCCTCTCCTAAAATATTAATGATGATCCATTTTACCATGACATTATTTTTAATGTCTAGAAGGTTGGTGTCTTTATCATACACTAAATTATTATCGAATTTATCTTCCATGTAATCGCTGAGGTCATCTTTAACATTCCTTTTTCTAA
The DNA here is from genome assembly GCA_016946835.1 of Neocallimastix lanati (nom. inval.). NCBI lineage: Eukaryota > Fungi > Neocallimastigomycota > Neocallimastigomycetes > Neocallimastigales > Neocallimastigaceae > Neocallimastix > Neocallimastix lanati (nom. inval.). Next base: position 233,896 of record JACVTC010000173.1, read on the forward strand.
TCTTCTTCACTTTTTCAGAAACAACGTATCCTTCAAGGTTATTTATCATTAGTGAGTAAAGGATACTAGTTCTCCAGCTGTTGTAATTGTCTGGAGTGAGATCAATTACTCTATTGAAATTTTCAGAGTAACTGAAAGTGATGCCCTTTGTTTGGGGATTGTTAATCACAATAGGTTAATAATATTTCTTTGTCTTGTCATATTATTTTGATTGCTAAAACTGCTTTATTTAAGGGATGAGCTGTATTTCGTAATATAAATTTAATATTGTTGTAGAATAATTATTTTTTATTTTATTATTTGTTTTATTTATATTTATATTTTTAATTTTAATTTTGATTAAAGAATGGTTTATGATTTGGTGTTTATATTGAATTGTTTATATTATTTTAATATGACTGTAACGAATCTAAGTGTAAGAAACTATAATTATTTGTTAAATAATTATAATTTCTTTATTTGATTATTTATCTATTATATAATTTATACATTCATTCATTAAATAGTAATTATTTATCAAGTTAATATTTATTTGTACATTTAATTATAGTTTTAACTTAAAAAAAATTTTTTAAATTTATTTAGTATACATTTATTTTATTTAATTTATTTAATTAATTATAAAATTTATTAATTTCTATAGTAATGAATTAATTATTTAATTATTATTTTTAATTAAAATTTGAGTTAACTTATTCGGACTTTAAAGTTTTTTATTTTCTTATTAAAATATAAATTAATTTTATCGGACTTTAAGGTTTTTTCTAATTTATTATAATAATAAATTAGTTTTTCCTTAAAGAACTTATCTAGTTTTTTCTTCTAATCTTTTTCTAGATAAGATAATTGTTAAGATTAGAAAACCTTTTAAATTATTATTTTATATAAAAATTTTATTATTTAATTTTTCGTATAAATAGCTATTGATTTCTCTAAATTTTTGAGAAATCAAGAGTTATTATTATATAACAAATATTAAATAAATATATAATAATAATTGTAAAGATATCTTTATATCTTTAATAAATTTATGTAATTCATTATTACATTAATTTATGTATGAAATTTTTCCACGATATCTTGAATAAAATTATGTAATTTACATTAATTTATGAATTAAAGCATATTTCAATAAATTTATGTAAACGAAAAATCATACATCAAATTTACGTACATAAATTAAATACTTTAAATAGTTATTTCTCCTTAAATTAATAATTGAAATTTAAAATTATAAATTAGAACTTAAATTATTTAAATTTATATTTATTAAGTATGAAATTAAATAATTTAGTCACAAAAAATTCGCCAAATCTGTTATTGTTAAATTTTTATTTATTTAAATAGTATAGTTTAATATTATTAATAGTTTTTAGTTTAATTTTAAATTAGTTAAAATATTTAAATAGTTATAATAAAAAATAGTTATAATAAAAAATAGTTAATTAGAAAATTATACTATAATTAGTTTTAGTTTAAATATTTTATTATTTTATAAAATTAATTATTATTAATATTTAAATTGAATATATGTAAATTAAATTAATTTAATATATTAGAATATAATTAAGAAAAAATATAAATATTGTAAATTTTCTTTAATTGAAAAAATGTAATTGTTATTTTTTATAATTTGATAGTTCATAACATAATAAGAACTATTTAATAAAAGATTTTTAATAAACCAAATATTTTTAATAAAAAGAATTTATTTTATAATAGTGTTTTTGTATTATTATAATCTGTTTTAACATAAAACACTTTATAATAATAAATAAAATCTACATCATTTTCAATAAGTGTTCCTTTTATTTTGTATTGTTTATTATATTTGTTTATAATAAACTCTTCTTTGTCAGATAAGTTAAAATTTTCTTTATTTTTTCTAATTGTTTTCTTATTTTCTCATGTTGATGTTAATATCAGGTTGTTGTTAAAGTTTTGTGATAATTTGGTCTTAACGATTAGGTCAAGATGTCAAATTATAGTAATTAATTAATAATTTAATTTTACTCTTATTTAAAACATATTGTTATTAGTAAATTTTATAATTAAGTTTTAAATTTAAATTATAATTTTTATTTAATCTTAAAAATATTTTATTACATTATTATTTTATATAATTATTACTATAATTTAAATTAGAATAATCCTACAAAGGATTAATCAAAAGATTTAAAAATGTATTTATATAAAATAATTAATTATTAAAATATCAATTATTAATATGAATATGTAATAGTATTAATATAAGTTTGATATTGATAATATAAAATAAGATAATAATATAAATATTTAATATAAATAAAATATAAGAATCTAATATATCTAAATATTATATTTTATAATTAAAATATAATATGTAGAAATTAATTTATTATCAAAGTCTTTACTAATAAGTTCCCATTTTTCATTAATTCATTATTATATTTATAATACTGTACTCCATCAATTAATACAAATTTCCGGTTTATTATTTTTTTATAGAAATCATTTAGTATTTCAGTACTATCATCAATATCATTATTATTGGTATTAACATGATTAATATTATTATTATTATTATCATTATTATTAAAACTATGTTTATTATTTTCTTCAGTTTGAAATACCATATAATTCACATTCAATTTATTTTCCACTCCATTATTTTCTCTACATTATTTTTAATTTCTACATTTTTCATTTTGTAACTTTCATTATTACTATTGATCCTAATTTCATCCCCTAACTCTTTTATTTTGTTAATTTTATTATTTTTCTTATTTCTAATTTCTTCATTATTTTTAATTTCGCAATTTTGAATTTCATTATTTATAACTTGGTTGATTACATCTTTATTATTATTATTATTATTATTTCTTTTATTTTTATTTTTTTTATGTTTATCATCATTTTTCATATTTTTGATTATATATTTTTCATTGCTAGAATGTAATCTAGATAGTGCATCACCAACTGCATTCCTCCTCCCCTCTTCATATAACACTTTAACTTTTAAAATACTGAACTCAGTTATCCATTTGACATGCTTTGCTGAAGAAGGTTCTTTATTTTTAAATATGTAAACTAAAGGCTTATGATCGGTATAAAGAATTGTCTCAAAACTATTACCAGTGAGAAAAGGTTTAAATTTCATGACACAGTAAAATGTAGCAAGCCCTCAAGTTCTGTAATACTGTAATTGATTTCAGAATTAAAAAGTGTCCTACTTTCATAATATAATGGCTTCTCAATGTTGTCATCGTCTAACTGTAAAGAGTTTTATATGAAACAGATTACAAATAACAAAATACACAAAATATTTGAAAACACTTAATAAAAAAGTTCCTTTTTTTTTATAAATAATCTTTTATTAAAATTAAAAATAAATCTCTTCTCGTTATTAACTATTTGATAGTCAATAACTAATACATCGATTTAATTATAGAAATTTACATGTATTTATAATTTTTTATTATTATATTATAATATATTATTTCTATCTAATTTACATATATTACTATTTATTTATAAACAAAATATTTATTAATAATTTTATTAAATAATAATTAACTAAAACTAAACAATAATTAATTCAATAAACTTTCAACTTATTTACAATAATAATTAAATTCAATAAAAACTCATTTATTAGATATTTATTATATAAATATTATTAATACTAATGTTTATATATTTACAATTTAAAACTATTTTTATAAACTATTTAAACTAATTTTAACTATTTAAAACTATTCCGAAATTAATTTTAAAGTATTTTAAACTAACTAAACTAAGTTAAATAGAATAACTATTTTAAATAAACTAAACTAAATTAACTAACTTAAATAAATTATTTAGATTAAATTTATTATCCAAAATTATTTAAATAATAATTTATCCTTTATGAAAAGTTTACATAAATTTATAATTAATTTTCATATACATAAATCATAAATTTATGTAATTTTATTACATTAATTAATTATGTAATAATTAATTATTAAAGATTTTATTAAATCTTTATACTAACTGAAGTAGTACCCCGCCAATTCCTGATTCTTAATATTATCTATTAAAGGAAGTGCATAAGCGTCCTTTAATGTACAATTCTTAATCTTCCTGTAGTCAACACACATTCTCACTTGACCATTCTTTTTTGGTACCAGTACTACAGGAGAAGACCAAGGAGAACTAGAAGGGACAATTAAATTATTATTAATAAGTTTAATTAATTCCTTTTTAAGTGCATCAGCTTGCACTTTTGAAATACGGTAGGCCCTCTGTTTAATAGGTGTTGTTCCTGGTATTAAATTAATTCTATGAGGATATAGCTTTGACGAATCCAAATCATCAGTTTTCAGTGCAAGAACACTAATATAATTTAAAAATAATTTTTCTACATCAGCTTTCAAATGTTCTGGTAATTTATTTACAATAGAGTGAATCATTTCCACTTTAGATATTGTGTCTTCTGTGAAAACCTCGTTTTCATTATGTAGTACTTCATTAGTTATTAATAAATGAGATGGAATCAATTGTGTTGTAATATTAACCGTCTTATTCTTACATTCTTTCCTTTCAATATTTCTATCTACTAATTTATAATTACTATTTATTTTGTTATTGCCATTTTGATGAGAATCGATTTTTGATGGAAGTTTAGAATATAGTTTGGAATTTATATTGTTTGTAATTTTAGAATTAATTTTATGATCATTTATTTTATAATTGTCAATTTTATCATTATTATTAATCGTTTTTATTTTGATATTATTTTCTTTATCGATGTCGACACTATTAAAGAAAGGTAATTTTACATTAAAATTATCTATGTTAATATTATGTAACTCTGATTTAGCATATGTAAAGAGTATATTATTATTATCATTATTATTATCAGTCACTCCAATTAGTTTCAGAATCTTCATCATTCTCTTCAGAAGAATTATTATTTATATTATTCTCTTTATACATATTATTTTCTTCGACATTAATTCTATTTGTACTTTCGGAAGGACTCAAGCTAACGTCATAAAATAAAGAATCTAATTCTACAGGGTTATTATTTTCATCAATACGATATAAGGTATCATTTACTAAATTTATATCAAATCTATTTCGTTTAAGCGTGTCAATACCAATAAATACATCAAAGATATAGATACTCGCATTTACAATCTACAAAACCTTGCAAAATTGTAAATAAGAGTTTATGAAATTAGTATCATGCAAGTTAACACTGTCTTACTCGAATATTAATTCTTAAATTTGTTAACTTTTTATTATTTTTTATTATTATTTTTTTTATAATCTATGATTAAATAATGTTACTACAAAAATTAAAGTTTTCCCAAGATTTTTTTTTTTTAAAATTTTTTTTTTTTTTTTAAATATATATTTTTTTTATTATAATTTTTTTTATTATTATTATTATTAATATTAAATTATTAATTATTATTATTTAACAAAACTTTTGGATAATCTGATAGTATACCCTGTCTGACGTGCAGCTTGCCTCTTCACGGCGTCATGCCACGCGGGTACCACGGCTACTGTATTCAATATAAAATACAGCAGTCCAGAGCCTACTAGCCCAATTACTATGTAGGTTAAACTTAGCCTGGAAATCTATATCCAAGGTTTTTTTAAATAATTATATCAATAAATAATATTAATTTTTATTTTTCTAATATTCCCCGATATCTCCACCATAATTTATGTTATGGTTCGGGTTTATTAGAAAGATTTTATTTAATTATTTATTTTTTATTTTTTACTGTCTACATTTTAATTATTGAAAAACTTCACTTATTTATACTTTTTGAAAAAAATAAATATGTAAAGCCTTTCTACATTTTATTATTATATTTAAAAAAAATAATTTACTATTACTAATTACTTCAAATTTTAAATTAATTTAAATTAACTAATTCATAAGTATTTTTATTTTAATAAATTTTGTTTATATAATTTTATATTATTTTTCATATACTAAAACTAAATTATTTAATATATACGAAAAGTAACAAACAAAATTTAAAAATAAAGTTATTTTGATCAAGAATGCTAATATAATATTCTTATATTTTATATAAAATAAATTTAAAAACTATAATATATTTAATATTTATTATTAATCAATTAAGATTTGATTATATTTGTGGGGAATAAAAATATTAAATAATCAATTTAAAAATAAAATAAAATACTAAAAAGAATACAATTTTAATATTGATACAATATAATAATAATATAATAATATATTTGAAAATAAAAATAAAATATTAATATTGATAATAAACACTTTAATAAAATAATAAAATTTAAGGTTAAATTATAGATATTGATATTAATAATAAAAATATAGAATTATTGATAATATTTTAGAAACTTTTAATAAAAATATAAAATAAATTATATTTATAAAATATTTTAGTATAGAAAATATAGTAAAGTAATATTAAGTAAAGAACAATATAATGAATTCTAAAGTAAGTTGAAATTCTAATTAATAATCCATTATATGTTCATTCTTTACCAACAATGGTAAACTCGGGGTTAGACTAATTAAATCAAGCAGGGGGGAATGGGAGTTTCCCTGCTTTGGTTTAATAAATTCAATAAAATTTATAAACTATAGCTAAATTTAGAAAAATATAATTATTAATTAAACTAAATACTAAATAATTAAAATTAAGTATATTTATTATCTATTTATTATTTTCATATTATAAGTAAAGTCTTTATTTATTTTCGATTTAAAAACAATGTTAAAGGAGTCATGATTAAATTTTGAAACTTAATTTTCACAAAATAAATTATTAATTTATTTTGTTTTAAACTTTAATTAATTCATTTAAATTATTTTAAAAACAATAATTTTCTCAGAATTAAATTTAATAAAAATTATTACATTAAAAATTTGCCTTGTGGCTTAAAGAATATAATTCAAAAATTTAGTTCATATGATTTATTTACTGATATACGGGACTTTTATGTGCAATAATTTATAAGCAGTGAGTTTTAAATAATGGTAGTTTAGTAAATTTTATTAATAATATTATAATATTCGTACAATTAAAATAAAAATACTAATTCCTAAAAATTTACAAGAGAGTTCTCTATTTCTAATATAAATAATTTAATTTATAAGAAATAGGTAATATATTAATTATATATTCTAATATATAGAACTATATAAATTTTATATGAAATAAAGTATTATAATTATTATAATTATAATAATACATATTGAAATAAAATAAAATAATTATTATCAAAAAGATATAAATTTAATATTTAATAATTATTATTAAATATACAAATATGTTACTACACATATTTGTTTTATATCAGAAATGCCCTTGCTAAAAATTAAACTATATATTTTTTTTATAAAAGAAAATATAAGGTTTAATTAATATAAATAATAATTTTAAAATTTTATTTTCTTTTATATTTATAATTCCTATTTGTCCGTTTGGTATCTACGCGATTGTTACTATAATTAATAATCTCCTTTAACGCGATTTCAGGTTTGGGCATCATAATTTTATAAATATTTATTTTATTTTTATCATTATTTTGAATATAAATATATGGAATTTTAATTATTTTTTTAATTTTATTAATTTTTATTTTTTTATCACAACCAACATTTACAATATTACTAAAATCAACCGGAGAATTATTATTATTAATTTTTCTTTCTTTTATATTAGTAATATTATTAACTGAATAATTTTTTTTTATAAATTGTTCATTTTTATTAGCATTTGAAGTAATTTGAATATTATCTACTTTTGAATTGTACTATCAATAATATTTATTTCCGTAACCAAACCAGAAGTTATAGATTTATTAATTCTATTGATAATGCTATCAACTTTAACAGATTCAATGATATTTATTTCTTCCTTTACAATTGTATGACTATTTATTTTGTTTCTTACATTTTCAGAATTATTAATAATATTTTTATTTTTATCATTTGAATTAATATTTTCCTTATTATTTATTATTACAATACTATTAATCTCAATATTATTATTTTGATTTTTCTTAATATTTGCACTACCTTTAATATTATTTTTATTTTCTTCTTTGGTAATTATAATATTATTGTTTGTTTTGCATTTGCTATTACTATTATTTACTAATTTATTATTTTCTCTGAAATTATCCAATTTTAACGTGTTTAATTTGTTTTGTTTTGCCTTTATTATGTCATCAACCGCGTCATTTTTAGTATCATTAATTTTATTACTATTATTACTATTATTATTATTATTATTATTATAAATATTATTATTATTATTATTTTCTTCATTTTTATTGATTCTTTTATTTAAAACAGATAATTTTTCAAGTTCAGCTACCACTCTAAAATCAGAAGTTCCTTGTTTCAAAAGAATTAAATTGTCGCTTGGGTCAATAATAATTCCTAATTCTCTTTGTGTTTTAAAATTCAAACTAATATCATAAAATGGATTTTCTTTCTCAATTACTCTGAATATTACATTTTTTTGAACACCACCAATAGTTAAATTTAAAATTGTAAGTTTAGTTATTCCAGTAATACTTGAGTCATCAATACAATGATTAAGAATATATTTTTCCAGAAAACTACGATTTACCAAATTAGTTTCACCGTATCCTTTTAAAATACACCTAGCTTCCTTATTATCAACAAGAGCTAATATTCCCATTGATTCACCATCTACAAACTCATCAAATAAATCCACGTCATCGCTAACTCCAGTTTCAAATCTACCTTTTTGAATTAACAATTTTAACAATTGTAATTTTTCTGTTAGGTTATCTTGATTAATATCCATTTTATTTCTATATCTATTTTTAAAATGTACTACTATTTAATATTATTAAATATACTACTATTAAAATAAATAATATTTTTATCTTATTATACTAATATCTATTGTAATTTTATTCCAAAATTTTAACACTTTTAAACTACACTATTTATATCTTCCTACTCTTATTTTAATTAAAATAATATTCCTTTTATAGTTTTTATTTAAATTATTCATTTAAATACTAATTAAAATAACAATATTCTTACTATTTCACTATCTCTAATTATTATTATTATCCTACTTAAACTATCTTACTTTTAACACTAACACTATATTAATAAATTATTTATATATATATATTTATTAGATTTTCCAATATTTATTTATTTTAAAACAATTTAATTAAATTATACTAAAATGAATGAAATAACATATATTGTATAACTTTCTCTTCACCAAGGATAATATAACTATAAATAACCAATAAAAAAAATTAAAAATTTATATCCTAAACAGTATATTTTAATTAATCCTAACTGAAGAGAATTTATGTAAATATATACGGATTTATAATTAATTAACAAAATTACTAAACACCACTACTTATAAATTACTTTTTATACAGCACATCCCCGATATCTCCACCAATTTTTGATATGCGGGACTTTTATGTGCAATAATTTATAAGCAGTGAGTTTTAAATAATGGTAGTTTAGTAAATTTTATTAATAATATTATAATATTCGTACAATTAAAATAAAAATACTAATTCCTAAAAATTTACAAGAGAGTTCTCTATTTCTAATATAAATAATTTAATCTATAAGAAATAGGTAATATATTAATTATATATTCTAATATATAGAACTATATAAATTTTATATGAAATAAAGTATTATAATTATTATAATTATAATAATACATATTGAAATAAAATAAAATAATTATTATCAAAAAGATATAAATTTAATATTTAATAATTATTATTAAATATACAAATATGTTACTACACATATTTGTTTTATATCATTACTTTATTTATTATTTTAGGAGTATTGCATTTCGACATAATTTATGTATAATAATTTATTCATGTATTACAATGTGGCTTATAAAAATAAATGAATAGGATAGGGTTAAATTTTTTTTTTTTTTTTTTTTAATTTTATTAACATTTATAGAAAAAAAAATAAATAATAAAGTAAAATAAAAAATAAAAAAAAAAATAAAAATAAAAATATAAGATAATAAAAATAGATTAAAAAAAAAAATTAAGAAATAAAACTTTTAATTTAAAATATTTATAATAAATGGATGATCAATTAGAAATAAGTGAAACTAATAAAGAAAATAACCAAATCATTGTAATCAAAAAATATAAATTTAATTTATGGTATATAACGAATAGTACAAAAGTATTCAAATGTACTGAATATAAAACCATTAAAAAATGTAAATCATACATTATTCTAAATGATAATAATAAAGTAATAAACTATGAAAACAAACATACTCATCCAGGAAAAGAATATGATACATCTGTATCAATAGTAAAACATAAAATGAAAAATGAAATTAGAAAAACCTCAATCCCATTTGATATAAATCCAAAAAATATATATAATGAAATATCTGAAGAAATTGGATTGATATTCCCTGAATATAATTCAATTAAATCTCAAATATAAAGATATATAAAAAAACAACTACCTCCTGATATATCAAAATTTAATGAAATTCCAGATGAATCTGAATATTATATAAACGAAAGAGATGAAAATTTTATGATATTCAAAAATTCTAATATTATAATTTTTCAATCACCATTCCAAACAGAATTATTTATTAAATACAATGAAAATATGTTTGCACAAGCAACCTATGAACTGTTATTTGAAGAATTAAAAAAGAATACAAGTAAATATATTAATAATATTATAGTTACACCAAAAATTTTGCATTGTGATTTTGAAAAAGTTATATCCAATGCTGCCATTAAAATATTTCCTAATATTACTATTATATATTGTGTATGGCATTATAAAAGATCGTTAGAAGTTCAAAAAAACATATTATGTTATAATGAAGTTGAAAGTAATCATAAAATTTATTTGTTTTATAAAGCTATTACAAATTTTCCTTTTATAAATCCTGAATATATATTTGATATTTATAATTATATTAGAATTATATGTCAAATATATAATTATTTCCATTTTTTAAATTTTTTGGATTATTTTAATAAGACTTATTTATATAAATATGATATTCAATATTGGAATTATTATAACGATATAAACCACATAACAAATAATGCTTCAGAATCTTTTAACAATTACTTAAAAAAATTGTTTTACAAAAAACCTTCTTTCTATGAATTGATTTATCATTTAAAAAGAGAAGAATCTTTATCTTACTATAATTACAAAAGGAAAATTGAAGGAGTTTGGAAAAAGAAAAAAAGAAGAATATTAACAAAAACTGATGAAATCAATGATTTAATTAAAAAATACAAAAAAAAGGAATTCGAATTAATTGATAAAAAATGTGATAAAAATGATATCATTGATTTATGGTATAAATGTTTATTAGAATTAAACGAACTCTAAATTTATAAATAATAATTAACTAGAATATATATAGTTTAAATTATATTAATATCAATATCATTATATTTTATTAATATCAATATCAATATTTAAATTTTATTAATAATAAATACTTAATATTAAAATAAATTTTATTATATTATTTAATTAATTTAATAATAAAATATTAAATATTTAATAATAAAATATAATAATAAAATGAAAATTAATTAAATAATTGAAAATAAATAAAAATAAAATAAAATTCTTAACAGAAAACTTATTTATTCTTTTATTTATTATTTTTTTTTAGTTTTTATTTTATTTTTTTAATTCTAAGATACAATAAATAAAAATATACGTTGAAAGTTGTGGCGTATTACATAAATTATACGCATTGTACAAATATTTATGCTGGTTATACATAAATTATGTCGAAATGCTTCACATCCATTATTTTATAAATCAAAGAATAATTTACATTTTTGAATTACACAAGAAAAATTTTTAATTTAAAATGTGATTGGGATAATCACATCTTTACAATAACAATAAAGTAATTAAGATTGATTTAAAAATTATTTACAAGTTTAAATTAATTTATATCTGTTAGAAAATTAGTATTTTTAGTTTATAAATTTAATTAACATTTTAATTAATATTTTTATTTTATTACAACTGTTATTATAATTTTAAATATTAAATAGTTTATTATAAATAAATAGGATATATTATATTAATATATAGTTTATATAATTTATGAATATAGTTTTAAAAAAATTTTTATTTTTATAAGCCTCTTTTATATAGTTAATATTAAAACATATATTTAATGTATTAAAATATGTATGATCCATCAAATGTATATTGTATGTATAAATAGCATTAAATTATGTATTCTTAAAAAATTAGCTTTTGCTTCAAATAAATAAAGTTAATAAATAAAGAAATATTGAGATTTTCAACAGATTAAGAGTCTCATTTGACTCGATAAGTTTGTGTAGAAATTTAGAATACTTAGTTAATTAGGAAATTTAGTAATTTAGTAATTTAGCAATTTAGTAATTTAGCAATTTAGCAACTTAGTATAATTAGGATATTTAAGATTAACAACACTTAAATATACACATAAGTAAATAAGAAACACATCAGAATTAGGAAATTAGTATTTGAATGTTTCTTATATAATTTAGTAATTAGTATTTAGAAATAGTAATTAGCAATTTGTAATTAATAAACAAATTCATTAAATAATATTAGAAATATATTAATACATTTATAAAATGACCGGAACAACTAGAATAGTTCATAATAGGATGGAATATGTCCTAACTGAAGACAACTACGATGAATGGTATGAAGACTTTATCCTCGAAATCCAAGGCGCTGGATTAAGTGAATACGTAGAAAAAAACATAGACGATATAGCACAAGAAGTAGAGAAGAAATATACAACCAAAGATAAGAAGGAAAATGATATCTTATCTGAAGAAGGTGAAAACAAAATTAAGGAATATAAAATGAACAACTTCAAAGTTTTGAGCTTTTTAAGAAAATCTGTTGATGCAAAAATAAAATCCTTTATTAGAAGTAAGGAAGAAGAAAAAAATTCAGCATACTTAATATTAAAGGTACCCAAGAAGAAATACCACGAAGAAGAATTTAATGAAATACCAAAACTCTACAGAAGATTAGAAAATATGAGAGCCGAAAGTGATAAAGAAACTTTAGAATACAACGAAGAATTTTTAGAAATTACGCAAAAGTTAAGAAAATTAAATAATAAACTTAGCAATAGGGAAAAATTAAACTACTTGTTTAAAGGACTACCAGAGAAACAATTAAATTTCTTGGTAATAAGATACAGTATCTCAGAAGACGTCGATGAAATGTTAGAAGATATGAAGAAGCAAATTAGAAATTGTAGAATCTTTATCCCAGGAAAAAATAAAGAAAAAGAAGAAGAAATATCACAAATATCTAAAGGAAAAAATAAGAATAAAAATAAAGACAAAAGCAATAATTACGAAAGTTGTGATGAAGACGATATTTGCTAGAAATTCAATAATAAAAGAAGTATAAATAATAAGAAAAAGCGTTATTATTTATGTGATAGTGAAAACCATTTAGTTTACAACTGCCCCTTTAACCCTAAGAATCCTCATAACAATATTAAACACATAGCAGAACAATTCCAAAAATTAAATATTTCAGTTGATGAAATAAATGACATTGAATTATGTTACGACAGTGAAACGGATAGCATCACTTTAGAAGAAGAAGAAGAAAATAATAATGATAATCAGTATTTAGAATTTAAAACTATAGATGATACAAGAAAATTCAATTATGACACAAATTATTGTAATTACTGTGGTGAAAACAACAAATTTAAAAATAATAACACACCGATAAAACAGAAAACACAAATATTTTTCAAAAAGAAAATCATATTAATTATGATTTAAATAATTATTTTATTAATTATATTTATAATAGCAATGAATATAATAACAGTAACTATAAGAATTTAGCTATGAATAATAATATACATAATAATGAAATAGAAAGTATGAATAAAAATAATATTTCGAATAATTACCAAAATTATGAAAATGAAAATCCTGTAACGATAGATAAATATGTAATTGAATCATTTCAAGATAAAATAAACAAAACAAATTGTAAATTAAACAAATAATTGAAATGTTTGAATGACATTGAAGAAAAGAACAATACCATCCAGAGAATTATTAAAGAATATTTACAAATTATGAGATTTAATAATACTTATTATGAAAATTATCAAAAATATATGAAAACAATTAATCAATATAATAATATTTTAAATGTTAATTACTATAATCCAGGAAATGAAATTGATAAAAGTGTAAACAAAAATAGTCTAGGCAAAAAAACTGGTGAAAATTATAAATATATGAAGAAAAATATTTTTTCAGAAAAAAAATTTTGTCAAAAATTGATCAAAAATCAAAAATTAATACGAATGAGCAAAATTTGAAATTTAATTATAATGTACATGCGTTTGAATTAAATCTGATTCGTTAGCTGAGAAAAATTTAGGTTGTACTACTACAGATAAATAAGAATTATTAGGAAATTAGTAAGAATATAAAAATATTAAAAAAATAACAAATTTTCTTATTAAACAAAGATTTTACAATACTTTGTTTAGGGGGGAATGTTAGAAAATTAGTATTTTTAGTTTATAAATTTAATTAACATTTTAATTAATATTTTTATTTTATTACAACTTTTATTATAATTTTAAATATTAAATAGTTTATTATAAATAAATAGGATATATTATATTAATATATAGTTTATATAGGATATGAATATAGTTTTATAAAAAATTTTATTTTTATAAGCCTCTTTTATATAGTTAATATTAAAACATGTATTTAATGTATTAAAATATGTATGATCCATCAAATGTATATTGTATGTATAAATAGCATTAAATTACTTATTCTTAAAAAATAAGCCTTTTGCTTCAAATAAATAAAGTTAATAAATAAAGAAATATTGAGATTTTTAACAATATCAAAATAAATTAATTTTTATAATTAGGTTTAGGTTATCAAGAATATAGGAAAGTACAATTCAGTAAAGAATTATTAATAATCTTTTATACAAAATAAAGGTTATTAATTCATTCTTTACCAGCATGTAAGAATCTATAATTATTTGCTAACAAATAATTATATTTTCTTAGTTAAGTTATTATAACTAAAACTTTATTTAATTACATATAATATTTATTCATTAAATTTATTTAATTTAATTTTAAATATTCATTAATTTAACAAGATTTATTTAATTAATTTTAAATAATATATTTACAATATATTAATTTCTCTACTGTAACTAATGTATTCTGTATTGTATTGTATTCTATATTGTATTCTGTATTGTATTCTGTATTGTATTCTGTATTTTATAATGTATTATGTATTTTATTAACTATTTAATTTTATATTTTTTATACAAGGATAAATTATATGATCGAAATATCTTTTATTATTTTATTCTTTTATTTTCGATCATTAGATTAGATTGGAAAATCGGTTAAGATTTTTCCCAATTACTTTTTAGAAGTAATCGGTTTTACTTAATGCGGTGATCTCTATGGATAGAATATCGATCGAAAACTTATATAGGTTTTTCTATCTAATCTTTTCCTTGATAAGAGATTTGTTAAGATTAGAAAATCCTTTCTTATTTAACCTTATTTTCATAAAAAAATATAAATAAGGCTCTTGAGTTCTCTTTGAGAAATCAAGAGTTATTATTAAAAGAAAAATATAATAATAAAGAACTCAATAAAATAATTATTAAACTTAATAAAATTTAAAAATCTTTTTAAAAAAAAAATTTTATATATATATATCTTTTATAATAACGTGTTCTCCTTAACTCTAATAACAAACTCGCTTCAGGTAAATTTCTCAATTTATTAACCCTAACCCTAACCCTAATTCAGTAAAGAATTATTAATAATATTTTATACAAAATAAAGGTTATTAATTCATTCTTTACCAACAATGGTACGTTATTTTTGTATATTACACCTTTTATATGATTTGGGAAAAGCAAGTTGTAAAATTATAAAATAGTATATTCTAATAAAAGAAATAAATAAAAAAATTATAACACAAAATTAATAATAAAGTTTTAATGAATAATAATGTGTTACTTTAAGTCTTTATTTTATTTAAAAGTTTCTTTCTTTATATAAGTACATATAGTTTTATTATAACTTAATTATATCCTTAAATTTATATTTTATTAATAATATTAACCAAATATCTTAAATATTTATTCACCAGAATAATATTTTATAATCTTTATTTTCTAAATATTACTTAAATTCCTATTTTAACTATTATATTCTTTAAAGATATTAGCTTATTAAGTTCCTCTTTTTTAATATTTTATCTTTTACTTATTTTTATACTATAATTTATCTTAATTCTTATTGGTTATCTAATAATTAAAATTATTTTTATTATTATATTTTTATATAATAATTAAACCTTATACCTATTATAAAATATATAAAGAATTATTTATTTTCTTATATTTTTAATAATTTATTCTATTTAAGTGAGTAACGTATCAAGACCCCCCACTTTGTCTAGACTTCGTCCCTTGAAGTCGTGATTCATGGACATAATGGATAAAATTGTTAAAAAAATGTTTTTATAATTTTGAAAATATATATTCTTTAAATTTTTATTTTTTTATATTTGAATTATATAACTATATAAATTTTTTTTTATATTCTTTGATTATCTACTTATTAAAAAAAACTTGCTATAAATATTGTTTTAATTATTTAATGATATTGTAAATATATTTATATTATCTGATAAGTATCTTAGTCTTCATCTGTGAGGTTCAGTTCCGTAAAGTATGGGATAATATTCTTCAGGTGGATATTACGTTCTGCTATTTC
This sequence comes from Neocallimastix lanati (nom. inval.), assembly GCA_016946835.1. NCBI lineage: Eukaryota > Fungi > Neocallimastigomycota > Neocallimastigomycetes > Neocallimastigales > Neocallimastigaceae > Neocallimastix > Neocallimastix lanati (nom. inval.). The sequence continues at coordinate 250,767 of JACVTC010000173.1, forward strand.
ACCAGTCGTTGGGTCGCATACTGTCACTGTGTTTAATTCTCTTTTAACAATTTGTAATGGTCCTGTGAAAACTGGGTCTAGCTTCCTTCGATTAAATACTTTCATTAATATTAAGTCCCCTGGTTTATAGTCACTTCTCATTCTTTTGATTTGTTTCCTTCTATCGGACCAAAGTTTGTTTGCGGTTTCAATATTTCTTATGGCTTCCTTTATCCACTTATCATGCATCAAAAATTTTCTGAACCAGTACTCTTCATCACTTTCCCATTCATTTTTCTTTTCAATATGAATGGATAATTCGAAAGGTTGTATATCCCTCCTTCCATACAATAATTCAAATCTACTGTATTTTGTAACTTCACTTTTACAAGTACGTAGTGCCCATAAAGCACTATATAAAGTCTCATCCCAATGCTTATCTTTTTTTCCCAGGATTCTTAGATAATTCCCAATTTCTTTGTTTCTGTTTTCAACTTCTCCATTCGAGGCTGGATGGTAAGTTGAAATATAGTGAACATAAACATCGTGTAGATCTAAGAATGCTTTTGCTTTATCTGCGGTGAACTGTGGATTATTGTCTGTTACCAGTATCTCAGGGATACCATGTCTTGGGAATACTTTCTTTAAAAAGTTTATCACGTCATCTGCTTCCGAGGTTACTAATGGTTCAGCCTCTACCCATTTGGTTAAATAGTCAACTAGAACAATTATAAATCTATTACCTCTTGGAGTTTCTGGTAGAGGATCAATTAAATCGAGTCCAACTCTTGAGAAAGGGTATCCTTGAGGAGTGGCATTATCTTCTGGAAATTGATTTAATGTTTGTGGCTTACATGTTTGGCATTTGTAACAACATCGAATATAATTATTAATATCCTTTTTCATATTTTTCCAATAATAATCTCTTTTTAGTCTGTTGTATGTCTTATATACTCCTTCATGGCCAATTTGATGAGCTTGATCAATTAATGTTAATTTTTCTTCTATGCTTTTCACTATGTACCTTAATTTATCACCTTGTTTATAATATTCTTTGCCATCAATAATTTTTATTCTTTTTTTGATATAATCTTCTATAAATTTATTAATACTATTACTATTATTATTATTATCACTTATACCATTATCACTATTATCAACTTCATTATTATTGTTATATATAATATTTATTGTTTCTTTAGGTTTATCAGAATTTTCCAATCTAGACAGGGCATCAGCTATGACATTCTTCCTCCCCTCTTGATATTCGATTTTAACATTTAAGATGGATGATTCCGTAACCCATTTGAGATGTCTACTGTTGATAGGTTATATTAAAACCAAATATAATCTTAACATTTTCTATTTTTTTTACAATTATTTTCTATTATTCTATGAGTAACGTATCAACAGTGTTAAGGTTATGAGAAATTAAATAGAAAAATAAGTACACAAATTTTATTTATTTTTATTAATTTTATTTATTTATTAATTGATTAATTTATTTTTATGATGATTTTCTAAAAATTGGTAGCAAAATTTACAACTATTTATACTTTTTTTTTTAAGGCGTAAAAGTTGTTCTTGCCACTAAATTTTATATTATTACATTTTATTTTTTTATAAAAATTATTAAATTTAAATTGATTTTTATAATCAATTATATAAAATTTAATTATAATAATATAGATAAAATACATTTATAATATTAATAAAACATTTTTTCTTTTTTTTTTTTTTTTTTTTTTGAAAAATCTATCTAAAATATTACTAATAAGAATTTATTTAATTGGCTTTGTAAACTCCTTGTAAAGAGTTTGGAAGAAACAGATTACAAATAACAAAATACACAAAATATTTTAAAACACGTAATAAAAAAAATTCCTTTTTAATAAATAATCTTTTATTAAATTTAAAAATAAATCTCTTCTCGTTATTAACTATTTGATAGTCAATAACTAATACATCGATTTAAATAATGAATTTTACATGTATTTATATTTTTTCATGATTACATTTATATATATCAAACCTATTTAATATACATATATTACTATTTATTTATAAACAAAAATATTTATTAATAATTTTATTAAATAATAATTAACTAAAACTAAACAATAATTAATTCAATAAACTTTCAACTTATTTACAATAATAATTGAATTCAATAAGAACTCATTTATTAGATATTTATTATTTAAATATTATTAATACTAATGTTTATATATTTACAATTTAAAACTATTTTTATAAACTATTTAAACTAATTTTAACTATTTAAAACTATTCCGAAATTAATTTTAAAGTATTTTAAACTAACTAAACTAAGTTAAATAGAATAACTATTTTAAATAAACTAAACTAAATTAACTAACTTAAATAAATTATTTAGATTAAATTTATTATCCAAAATTATTTAAATAATAATTTATCCTTTATGAAAAGTTTACATAAATTTATAATTAATTTTCATATAGGTAAATCATAAATTTATGTAATTTTATTACATTAATTAGTTATGTAATAATTAATTATTAAAGATTTTATTAAATCTTTACACTCCTTCGTGGCCTAGACCATGGGCTTCTTCGATTAATTTTTGCTTCTCTTCTTTGTTGTGAACTATTCTTCTCAGTTGTTCTCCTTGTTTAAGATATTCCACACCATCAATTTTAAATATTCTCTTTTTAATATACTCATTCATTAAATTATTTATATTATTGGTACTAGAAATATAATTATTAATATTATCATCAGTAACATTATTAATACTATTATTGATTATATTTATAGTTTCAAAACTTGTGGGAATTCTCAATAGTGCATATGCTAGGACATTCTTCCTCCCCTATTGATATTGGATATTAAGGTTTAACGAAGAAATCACACTAACCCACTTAAGGTGTCTATGGTTTGTTGGTTCTCTGTTATGGAATACACCAATAAGAGGTTTGTGATCAGTATATACAATTGTGGTAAATGGACTACTAGTTATATATGCTTTAAATTTTGTACGCAATAATACACTGCTGTTTCTTCAAGATCAGTAACACTGTAATTTAATTCAGCAGGCGTGAGAGTACGACTTTCAAAATATATAGGAACCTCTATATTTTGGTCCGACATTTGTAAAAGGACACCTCCTACTCCATCCAAGGAAGCATCGGTTCGTATAATAAAAGGTTTGGAGAAATCTGGGGAAGAAAGAATGGGGGCTGTAATTAGTTTCTCCTTTAAGGATTCAAATGCAATAGTACAATTGTTGTTCCAGACAAAAGGTACGTCTTTTTTTAAAAGATTATATAAAGGTTTTGATATCATTGAAAAATTTTTTATAAATTTTCTATAATACCCGACAGCGCTCAAAAAGGATTTTAATTGCGTAATAGTTTTAGGAGGGGTCCAGTTAGCTATAATTTTAACTTTTTCAGGGATTGATGAGAGACCGTTAACAGACAGACGGTGACCCAAAATGGTAACTTCATTTTTAAAAAAATCACATTTTTCTAAATTAATTTTTAAATTATTTTCTTGTAATATTGCAAATACTTTAGATAGGTGTTCTAAATGTGATTCCATCGAGTGGGAAAAAATTATCAAATCGTCGATATAAACAAAGAGGCAGACACCGATTAAATCAAAAAAAATTCGGTTCATCTCCCTCTGAAAGGTTGCCGCACTGCACAGGCAACCTTTCAGAGGGAGATGAAGTTTCCGAACATGGTAGTAAACGCTGTCTTGTCCTTGTCTTCCGTGGCCATTGGAATTTGGTGGTAGCCCGAGAATAAATCAATAGTAGATAAAATTTTAGTATTTCCAATAAAGGTCAAAATATCATCAATTAAAGGTAATGAATAGGAATCTTTGATTGTCAGGTTATTTAATTTACGATAATCGACACATAACCTCCAATCTCCATTTTTTTTAATACCAAATCAATCGGTGAGGACCAAGGTAGTAGGATGGTTCAATTAAATTACTATTTATTAATTTTATTAATTGGTTTTTTAAAGCTTTTATTTGTGCCTTAGATAATCTATATGCTTTTTGTTTTATGGGTTTAGCACCTTCTACTAGTACAATCTAGTGAGGTAGCAATTTAAAATGTCCTAAGTCGTTAGTCTTTAGTGCAAGCACGTTCTCATAGGTAGTAAAAAGATTTCTTGCCTTAATTATGTCTTCATTATTCAATTCATTAATAATCCTATTAATAATTTCATTTTTATTTTCTTTAATATCCGTAGATATTTCTCTTTCCTTTTGTATAGTTATAGTAAGTAATAATGGTTAAGATCTTTGTTCGTCTTCTTTTTGTTCATCTTCTTCCAAAGGAGCAAAAGTTTTATTAAAATTCAGGTCATAAAAAAGGTCAGCTAATTTGTGTAAAGTATAATCATTATCAATATAATATAATGTATCGTTTACCAAATTAATGTCAAATCTATTTTTTTTAGGGAATCGACTCCAATTAGAATATTAAAGATGTCGTCCTTTTCTATTACCCGGAAATGATCTTTAAACGTACGAGTTCCAATGGTAACTTCTAACTCGTAAATTTCAGATTCAATTGAGGAATTAGAGTAAGCTTGGAAAATGGTTTCCTCAATTTTTCCAATGGCTTGTTTGTTAATTTTAAATTTTTTTAATGCTGATCTTGTGATAGCATTCACACTAGCACAAGTATCTAAAAATATTTCACAATTAACACCTTCTATTTTTCCTAATATTTTTATTATTTTAAATTTATTCACTAACGTCAATACATTATTTAAGGAACTTTTAGGTGTTAATTTTAAAGATTTATTGAAATGAGCTCTAAGTTTCGGAAAGAGATCCAATAAGTACCCTAATTTAGTAACAACTTTTGTGGAGGCTATTTCTTTAACAAGATCCTGAAGAAGGTAATCATCTAGATATTCCATTAATTTAATATGACGCTCTTTTGTATTTGGATTTATAATATCAGTAGATGTTTCTTCTTTTGTCATTGTAACGAAATCTTCAGTGTAAGTGTTGACTAATTAATTAGTCACACTTAACCAAATATAATATAAATATTATATTTATTTTTATTATTAATTAAGATTTAAATAATTTTTCAATAAAATAACACTTAATATTATTTAATATACTATAATTTTAATAATTGTTATTAAATAATAAAATAAAAATAATTATTAATTGATAAAATTAATTTTTTAACTAATTAATAATTAATTATTATGAAATATAAACAATATCTTTAATTAATAACCAATTTCTATTTAATATAAATAATTAATCATTTGATTTATCATTAACAATAATACGTGATTAATTATATTAAAACATTTAATATTAATATAATTAATATTAAATTAATATAAAATTAGTTAATAATTATAAACTTAAAACATCATAATAAATAATTTCATAAAATATTGGTTAATTGCCAATATTAAATAATATTAAATAATATTAAATAATATTAAATAATATTAAATAATATTAAATTATATTAAATAATAAATAATTAATTTATTTTATCTTTCAGGTTTTTTCTCATAATCTTTTTCCTGAAAGAATAACTTTTAAGATTATGAACAAAAAAAATTATAAATAACCTTGATTTTTTCTATAAAATAAAAATCAAGAGTTATTATTTAGAAAATAATATATAATAAAATTTCTTAATAAACTCGAAATATTTTTTATCAATTATTGTTATTTTAATAAAAGTTAAGTATTAATTTTGTGTTATTACATTCAGTTGATACGATATTTTATTAAATACCGTATATGTTAGTTGGGCGTTTGTGCAAAAGGGAATTACTCCAAGAATATTATATTACAATAATTATATTTACTTTTTATTTATTTATCTTTTATTATTTTATTTATTATATTTTATCATAAAAAAAAATACATGTTTTATTATTATTCCTTAAAAAAAAAGAAAATATTTATTTATAAATTATTTTCATAATTATATTTTTTACTAATTTTATAAATTTTATTTATCGAAACACTAAAATTAATTAATAAATATAAATATCCATAACTTTTTACTTATAACTATTAATTCATATTGTTTAACATTATTTAAAAATTATTTTAATATTAACATCAATTTAATTAAACATTCAATCTCCGTTATAATTAATATAACTAATTTTACTATATTATCAACAATTCTTTTAATATTTTTAATATTATTATTTAATTTAATATTTTAATAATTAATAATAATAAATTATCTTTAATAATATATTAATAATATATTTTAAGATTCATTATATAAAATTAATTTTTAATAAATATTTATATTAATAATTTTTCTAAATAATTTTTCTATTATTTTCTATTATTTTTACTGGACATGCATCACAGTCAGTAAAATTAGAGCTTTGGTTCAATGGTTAGTTACATTGACCATGACCAATACTTCATGGGTTCGACTCACACCTCAACCCATTTTGCATTAATAATTATTTTATTAATTATATTATTAATTATTAATAATATCTTCTTGAATATTCTTTCTGTATAAAATTATAGAAAGTTAAAGATTCTTTCGGTTCGTAATTCAACCGAAATGAATTTAGAAATTCTTATTATATAAATTATTTTATTCTTTTTGATAAGATTCATTTTCATCAATTAAAATCTATATTCTAGAAACTTTACATTATTAATTATTACAAACATATTTCTAAATATTTCTTTAAAATTATTTTTACATGTTAAAACTGTTTTTCCGTTAAAAGTATAAATAGTGCGAACTTCACGAATGAAAATATTTTTCTTCGTGCTTTTATTAATAATAATTAACGTATAAGTAATTCGAAATATTACCTTGTTGATTAATATTAATAATTATTTTAAATTTTATAATTAATAAAAAATATTTCTAATAAAACGAATTATTTATACAGATAGTGTAAACCTATTGAGTTTTCTCCTTTCTGTGTTTCTATATCTCATCCCGCCTTTACAATAGAAGCACCTCCGTTACAATAAAAGCACCTGCTAATCCAAGCCCTCAATACCTTTATGCTATCCCGCAGACATTCTACAGTACTTTTAGGAATTCTACTTTCTCAATATCTTTTGGCAATCGTTGGGTTTCTACTTTTACTAATACCTACTCTTCCGGTTCTCTCTATCTTAATCTAATAATCTTTGAATAAATCTTTTTATCTACTATCTCTTTAATACCGGACTTCTATATCTTTTAATCTCGGATTTTATCTCCTCCCAGACGAATAATTACTGCCTATTGATTCCTATTCAAATTATCACCTTGTCTGTTTTGAGTTACCCTCACTATTATATAATTCAATCCTTTGTATTTATTATATTACCGGATAATCCTAATCCTATAGTTATTGAAATTAATTCTTATAACAAAAATTCTTGTACTACCCGATCATATAATTCAAATTAAACTTGTACTACCCTATTAAGATAAAACTTACATTACCTTAACCTTTTAAAAAAAAAAAAAAAAAAAAAAAAAAAAAAAAAAAAAAAAAAAAAATTTTAGATAATATTAAATTAATCTTGTATTACCTTAACCCTTCAAAATTAATTCTAATATTTACCCAACAAAATTAATTAATAATTAGATAAATAATATTAAATTAATTTAATAAGAAAAAATTTTTAATTTTTAGATAAATATTTTAGATTAATTTAGTGAATAAATCAATTAGTTTTAGATAAAAAAAAAAAAAAAAAAAAAAAATTTTTCATTTAATTTATAACAAAAATAATAATTTTTTAAATTAGCTTAGTATAAAAAAAAAAAAAAAAAAAAAAAAAAAAAAAAAAAAAAAAAAAAAAAATACTAATATTAATATTAATAATTATAATAATTTTTATTTTTAATTATTTTAATAAATTACTTGCTTGAAATAATAGCAAGAAAAACTTGTTCAATTTTATTTTTTATTTATTTATTTAAAAAAAGCGTTTATACGAGCGAATAGAGCTCATATACAGAGTTAGAAGAATTGTCTTCTTTAGTGTTGCACTCGACGAATAGATTTGGTTCTAGACTAGGTAAAACTCTATAAGAGAGCACCGTAGCCTATTATAAAGGAAAACGGTTCTAGGTTTGCAACAACTCTGGCGAATAAGGAGCTTACGTCACCGAAGGCGTAAGATTAAAATTATAGTATTTTAAAATTTTATTTCGTGCTTACTCGCGGCACTAGTTATAATAGTACTGACGGTTTTTTCTATAGTTGTGAGTCAATAGTACTATTCTATTTTATCAATCAATAATTTTATAATTAATATTATAATTTTATAATTAAGAAAACAAAGATTAAAATATAAATATAAGGTTTATACGACTTCCAAAGCGACAGAAGTTGGTCTCTGTTTTCGTAACATTTTAGTGTTCAGATACTATTGATATAGGGGAAAATAATTTGTTTTATTCTTTTCAGCTAACAATAAGTTAGACATAATAAAGAATCTAACAATATTACTTCCTTTTGTCTATAAGACATTAACAATCGATTTTATCTGCGTTATCACTAAAAGGCTAAAGGAACTTATCGTATAAAACTTTGATAGATTATATATTTAGTTGGTCCAATACTATATAATCTAGTTTATATTTCAGTAATTTTTGATAAATAATTATAAAATAAAAATATTCAATTATAAAATATTATAAAGTGTTATTAAAATTTTGTGTTCTTATCCATTAACCTTGGAAACCTACCAATAAACAACTTTTGAACTTTTGGAATCGCTACTACCTATCTACCTTTGGATTATTGGAATCTCTACTACCACTTTGGGAACTTCTGGATTCTACCGCCTATTCTTTACCTTTGAAAACTTATTCTACTCTACCTTATTTATTTCAATATGGACAACTATAACCAAGAAAATCCTACCTTTAAGGACGGTTTTGCTGGTGATCGTCGATTCTTTAAAGGATTTCTAGCTAAAATGGAACTTATTTTTATGATTCAACCAGAAAGATTTGCAAACGATGAAGCTAAAGTAATCTATATCATTTCTCGTTTGTATGGAAACGCCATGAATTGGGCTGCTACTCTTATTGAAAATCAAGATCCTTGTCTCCTTAATTATAATCAATTCATTGCTAGATTAAAATCAGTATTTGGAAGCTACGATTCTACCTTTATTGCGAATCAGAAATTAAGAACTATCAAACAAAAACGAATTGGTGAAGTCAGAAATTATATTTTAGAATTTAATAAATACGCCGATGAATCTTCTTGGAATGAAGAAGCCAAGATGGACGCCTTTCTTGCCGACCTACATGACCATATTGCTACTAGAATTTTAGAAATGTTTCCTGGACCTCAAACCCTCTTTGCTATGCAAACAATTGCATCTAGAATCGATAATCGTATTTCTACTCATAGACAATTTTCCAATCTTCAAGGTCAAAATTCAAATAATAGTAATATTAATAAAAATAAAAAGGGCAAAAAATCATTCTTTTTCCAAAAGCAATTTAAATCCAAACCTCATGGACCTCTATCTCAAGAAGAAAAAGAAAGAAGAAGAAGAGAAAATCTTTGTTTGTATTGTGGATCCTCTGAACATTCTCTCGACAATTGTCCACTTAAAAATAAATATAAAAATAAAAATAAACCTTCATCAAGTAGCACTTATGTTTCTAATCCCGAATCAAAACCTATTTCTAGACCTAGAGTTTCTGACTCAAATCTTCCTATTTACGAATTTTCTTTAAGTATTGATAATACAAATTCTACCGCTAAAATTCTACTCGATACTGGTTCTCAAATCAATTTAATGGATATCTACTATATTAAAGAAAATAATATCCCGTATTCAACTAAAACTAATTTTCCTAAGGTATTTGGCATCGGTGGAAAGCAAACTATTCTTGGTAAAACTCTTCCTATTTCCATCACTTATAATAACCATAAATGTAAGACTCAATTCTATGTGGTTGACCTTCCTTCTTATTGTGCTATTTTAGGTTTCGAATGGATTTCTACTCACAATCCTGATATTGACTTCAAAAATAAAGTCTTAAGATTTAATTCCAATTATTGCGTTGAAAATTGTTTAATCATCCCTAACTCCTTTACTTCTTATGTTCCTCTAAATACTACTAAACAATATGACAAAAATGAAAATGAAGAAATCAATAATAAAATAAGCAAATCATTACCAAAAAAATTACTTCCATTTATAGACACTTTCAGTGAAATATACACTAATGAATCACCTCCTTATTGTCCTTTTGATAGCGAGATTAAACCCAAACAAAATGAAAAACTTCATTATGACCCAATCTACCCCTTAATTGTAAAAGAACCTCTAGCTTCGAAGAAATATATTAAAGAAAATGAAGACAAAAAATTTATTAGAAAATCTATATCTCCAGCTGCTGCTTCTGTTTCATTTGTTCCCAAGAAAGACCTAAATGATCTCTTTCGTATTCATAAACCACCCTCCGATTTTTTTTCTGATAAAGATTCTCAATTCACTTCAAAATTTTGGTCACCTATTTGTAAATCTTTCAATATTACAACGAAACTTGCTTCTCCCTTCCATCACCAAACCAATGGTTTAACGGAGAGGGTGAACTCCGTTATTGAACAATACTTAAGATGTTATTCAAACTTTAAAGGTTCTGATTGGTATAATTTTTTATTTCTAGCAGAATTCAGTTATAATAATTCAATTCAAGAATCAATTAAGTACTCACCTTTTTATGCAAACTATGGATATAATCCAAGATATTCACCATCAATTCCAAACAGTACAGATGTTCCTAGAGCTGATGAATTTACAAAAGATTTTTCAGAATTATTTAAAACACTTAGTGAAAATTTACAACAAGCAAGAAAAAAACAAGAAGAATTTGCAAACAAACATCGTATTGAAGCTCCAAATTTTGAACCCGGTGATAAAGTGTGGATTAATAGTTCACTTATAATTCATAATGGAAATAAAAAACTTAAACCCAGAAAACTTGGTCCATATAAAATCATTAAGAAAATTTCTCCCGTTTCATATAAGTTAGACTTACCAAAAGAAATCAGAATCCATCCTGTAATACATGTTTCTGAACTTGAACCATTTTATGAAGATCACTTTGGACGAAAGAAAGAACCACCACCACCGATAATTATTGACAATGAAGAAGAATACGAAGTTGAAAAAATTCTTGATAAAAGAAAACATTATGGCAAAATCCAATATCTTATTAAATGGAAAGGTTATCCTTTATCTGAAGCATCTTGGGAACCCGAAGAAAATCTAAATTGCCCTAAACTCTTAAAAGAATTTAACAAAAATAACTAAAATTAAAACTTGAAAATGAATCTTTACTTTATTAATATCAAACTTATATTAATTTATTAATATCAATATTACTAAATATTATTTTATATTATTAAATATTATTAATATTCATGTATTCTTATTATATATTATATTCATGTAACTTTATTAATATCATGTAATTTTATTCAAAAAAGTTCGTACTATAAAATGGTTAATTATTATTTTTATTTTATTTTATTTTAATTTAGTTTAGTTTAGTTTAGTTTAATTTAGTTTAGTTTAGTTTAATTTAGTTTAGTTTAGTTTAGTTTGCTTAATTTTAGTATAAGTTATGCCTAACTGTTAGATTCGTCTGGTATCCGAATCCTGGAGGCGGACCATGTAACGAAATCTTCAGTTAGTAAAATTAGAACTTTGGTTCAATGGTTAGTTACATTGACCATGACCAATACTTCATGGGTTCGACTCACACCTCAACCCATTTTGCATTAATAATTATTTTATTAATTATTTTATTAATTATTAATAATATCTTCTTGAATATTCTTTCTGTATAAAATTATAGAAAGTTAAAGATTCTTTCGGTTCGTAATTCAACCGAAATGAATTTAGAAATTCTTATTATATAAATTATTTTATTCTTTTTTGATAAGATTCATTTTCATCAATTAAAATCTATATTCTAGAAACTTTACATTATTAATTATTACAAACATATTTCTAAATATTTCTTTAAAATTATTTTTACATGTTAAAACTGTTTTTCCGTTAAAAGTATAAATAGTGCGAACTTCACGAATGAAAATATTTTTCTTCGTGCTTTTATTAATAATAATTAACGTATAAGTAATTCGAAATATTACCTTGTTGATTAATATTAATAATTATTTTAAATTTTATAATTAATAAAAAATATTTCTAATAAAACGAATTATTTATACAGATAGTGTAAACCTATTGAGTTTTCTCCTTTCTGTGTTTCTATATCTCATCCCGCCTTTACAATAGAAGCACCTCCGTTACAGTCATTGAATTATTAGTTTTAATATTCTCTCTAATTTCTTCTAATTTCTTCCTTTTTCCAGCTTTTTTTTATATTTCTAATGTTTTTCCCGGTAATAAAGGATGGATCCAAGAACTCTAATTTTTCGGTGGTAGGATTAGCAGGTATTTTAACTATATTACTATTATTACCTTTATATTTCTTCGATTCTTCATTAATTTTCTTATCATTGGTATTGACAGGAATTTCCTTTTCTTCTGAAAGACTCATGTCTTCTTCAGCCTTTTCAACATTATCACTTGCATTCTTTGAAAGAGGACTCTCTTCCATAATGTTCATTTCTTCTGGTGGGATGTTCTGATTTTGTTCTACCAATTTATTATTATGTGTAACGGATCACAGAAATAAATAATATATTTTAGTGTTTAACACTTAATAATTTATAGCTAAGTTCGCGAGTTCGAATCCGAACATTTACCTTAAAAATTTTTATCATTTTTATTTATTTAATATTATTAAAATATTTTAGTTTATAATTATTTGATTGGTTTAAAGCATAAAAATTTAATTCATAAAAATTTAATTAATTTATTTAATTGAAAAAAAATATAAATATCTGAAAAATTCATGTAAAATTGATAAATCGTGTTTTTATTAAAAAATTAATAATTAATAAATTATTATTTAACACCAACCTTTTGATTCAAGATTTGTGTTTAATAATAAGTTTTATTTTATTAGGTTATTAATTTAAATTCTTGTTTCTTATTGTTAAGCACAGCTTTACAATAAAAACACCTTTGGATATAATCAAAACCTCGGTGTTGAGAAACAAATAAAAATAAAGTTATAGATAATATTTTAATATTGCCTTTGATAAAAGATAAGTCAGTAACAAATTATTTTAATTTGTGAATAAGGACGTCTTTTATTAAATATTAATAATATTATTGTTGAAGCTTTATAAAAATAATAAAATTTTTCTTAATTTTATTTTTAATTATCATTTGATTTAGTACGCTTTAGAAGCGTAAATTATAAGAAATAGAAGAAACGTAAAGTTTCCGGATTAGTTATTCTTAGTGTATAATTATTGTGATAATTTGCACTAAGCTCTGGCCTTTCTATTCATTTGAGAGTAGAAGAGTCTGGTGTGAACAGGGCATGACGCCGTAATAGGCAAGCTGTCTTGAATTAATTCACATACTACTTTACGTGTTTCCTATAATTTACGGAAAATTGCAGGAAATGCTTTTGATAATTAAAATAAAATTTTAGAATTTTTATTATTAAGAATTTATATTATTAATCAAATTTAATTAATTTTCTTAAAAAATATTTTTTTTAATAAAACCATTTTTATATTAACATGGAAGAATCAAATATCTTCGATACTGCTAATCTGAAGGATGGATTCGCTGGGGACAGAAAGTATCTTAAGGGATTTCTTGCCAAGATGGAGCTTATCTTTCTTTTATATCCTGAAAGGTTTCCTGGAGATGAAGATAAGGTAGTATATATTATCTCTCGCTTCTACGGTAAAGCTATGAATTGGGCAGCTACCTTGATAGAACATCGTGATCCATGTCTTAGTAACTATGAAGCTTTTATTGGACGCATAAAATCTTTTTTTGGGAACTCTGATGCTACCTATGTTGCAAACCAAATGTTAAGAAATATACGCCAGAGGAATCTAGGGGGAATTCAAGGATATATTTTTGAATTCAACAAGTATGCTGACGATTCAAATTGGAATGAAGAAGCAAAGATGGATGCCTTTATTGCTGGATTAAATAACCAAGTTGCTACCAAGATTATTGAGATATTCCCAGGACCCAAAAGCTTACTTGCTCTTCAAACTATTGCTTCTCGTATTGATGCTAGACTATCTACAACCCAAAAATTTCAAAGAAATAGACAGTCTTATACCAGTAATAGGTTTTCTACTTTTAAAATAAATAGTACAAACAAAAAATCTAGTAATAAACAATTTTATGGACATCTCTCAAAAGAAGAAAAAGAATATCGTAGGAAAGAAAATTTATGCTTATATTGTGGTTCTCCTACTCACTCTATTAAGGATTGTCCTAAAAGAACTAATAAAGATGAATCTTCTTCAAGTACTACCTTAGTTTCAAAACTTCTTTCGAATTCTACTCTTAATCAAGTCAATAACTCCGAATCTTCTCAAAGTCTTTTCAATTTTACTCTTGGATTCAATAGCTCTTCTATCCCAGTAGATATATTAGTAGATTCTGGTTCATGTTATAATCTTATTGATGAAACCTTTGTTAAAAATAACAATATTCCTACTACTTCCATTGATAATACTCACAAAATCCGTGGTATTGGTGGTATTCAAACTCTTTCTCTGCAAACAATTCCAGTTACTCTCAAATACTCTAACCACCGTTGTATTACTTCTTTTTATGTTACTAATTTACCTTCTTGTAATTGTATTCTTGGATTCGATTGGTTAAAGACTCATAATCCGTCTTTTGACTTTGCCAATATGAAACTCCTCTTTAATTCAAATTATTGTAACTATAATTGTCTTGTAATTCCTTGTTCTTATCCAGTAACTCCTTGTGAACAATCTTCTACTAATAAAGCTAATATTAAGATTTTTACTTCTTTCCCAATTTCTAACACTTTTTCTAGCTCTAATTCCTCCTCATACACTACTGATTTGGAAACTCTATCTAAGAAACTCCCAAAAGAACTTGTTGAGTATATTGATGTTTTCAACGAAGCTATTGCTAATGTTCTCCCTCCTCACAGACCTTACGATTGTGAGATTAAAATTAAAGATGACGGTAAACTCTATTATGGTCCTATATACCCTCTTACTGCCGAAGAATCTGATGCTCTTGAAGAATATATTAAAGAAAACCTTGCAAAAGGGTTTATAAGAAAATCGAAATCTCCAGCTGGCGCTCCGATCCTCTTCGTACGAAAAAAGAATGGAAAACTCCGTATGGTTATCGACTATCGGCGGTTAAATGAAATCACAATCCGAGATTCATACCCTCTTCCGTTGATCAATGATATGCTTGAGAGTTTAGGTAAAGGTAAGATATTCTCAAAGCTGGACCTGAAGTCGGCTTATAACCTAATTCGGATTAAAAGTGGTGATGAATACAAAACTGCTTTTACTTGTAAATTAGGTCATTTCGAGTACACTGTAATGCCTTTTGGACTCAAGAATGCTCCCGCGGTCTTTCAACACTTTATAAATGACATTTTTGAAGATATTATTGGCAAATTTGTATACTGTTATATCGACGACATCATTATATTCTCTTCAGATTACTCTACTCACGTTGAACATATTAAAGAAGTTCTCTCGAGATTAAGAAGTTCTAATTTGGTCGCTACTTTAGAAAAATGCGAGTTCTTTGTTCCCTATATTGATTTTCTCGGTCACCGCATCTCTGCTGAAGGTATCAATATGGATCCAAGTAAGGTTTCTTCCATCCTGAATTGGCCCACCCCGAAGAATATTAAGGAACTTCAATCGTTTTTAGGTCTTGCAAATTACTACCGTCGCTTCATCCAAGGTTTTGCTATGCTAGCACATCCTTTACATAAACTTTTAAGATAAAATGTTACTTTTAGGTGGAATAATGAACAACAAGAAGCCTTTAATGCCTTAAAACATCTTTTTACCTCTGCTCCTGTGTTAATTTTTCCAAATCTAGGTATTCCTTTTGTATTAGAAACAGATTCCAGTAATTTCGCAATTGGTGCTATTCTTTCTCAAGTCTCTCCATCCGATAACAAACTTCATCCTATAGCTTATTTCTCTAGATCTCTTCTTGGTTCTGAAAGAAACTATCCGATATACGATAAGGAACTACTTGCTATTGTTAACTCTTTAGAACATTGGAGACACCTCCTCAAAGGAACGTCGGAACCTTTTACTATATACTCTGACCACAGAAATCTACTCTTTCAAAAAAAGCCTGAAAAGATGACTCAGAGATTGGTTCGTTGGTCACTTTTTCTTTCTGAATTTAACTTTATTATTAAATATCGCTCTGGTTCTTCAAATGGCAAACCGGATTCCCTTTCTCGCCGTCCTGATTATATTTCTTCAATTTCTTCTGATGATGTGCCTTTCACAGTACTTAGACCAGAAAACTTTTGTGCTGTTGCTACGTCGATTTCTTCTTTTAGTGATGAAATCCTTTCTTCTTATAAATATGACGAATTTTATTGCAATATTTGTAACTATTTAGATAATCCTAAATCTCCAATTCCTCATCCACAAATAGATAAATTTACTATAAGTAACAGTTTCCTTTTATTTAATAATAAAATTTATATCCCACCTAAATGCCGTTCTTTCATCCTCAAGATTTGTCATGACTCTCCAGCTGCAGGACACTTTGGTATTAAGAAAACTTCCTCTCTCATATCTCGTGATTTCTCGTGGCCTTCTCTCAATTCTGATGTTGCTGATATTATGTTCGTTCTTGCGAAACTTGCTCTCGTTCAAAGCCTTCTCGTCATAAGCCTTATGGATTCCTTAAACCTCTTGCCATTGCTGATCGTCCTTGGTCATCTATTTCAATGGATTATATTACGGATCTCCCTTCATCTAATGGGTTCACATGTATTCTTGTTGTTATTGATCGATTAACTAAAATGGGTCATTTTATTGCTTTTGCTGGTATTCCTTCTGCTGAAGAAACTGCTATTGCTTTCATTAATGGTGTCTTTTGTCTTCATGGACTTCCTACCGAAATTATTTCCGATCGTGGCTCACAATTCACTTCCAAATTTTGGAAAGCTGTTTGCCATACTTTATCTGTTGATCTTAAATTTTCTTCTCCCTTTCACCATCAAACGAACGGCCAAACGGAGAGAGTGAACTCCGTTATTGAACAATATTTAAGATGTTTCTCTAACTATAAAGGAACCAATTGGAGTAAATTTATAAAGTTAGCTGAATTTAGTTACAACAACGCAATCCAAGAATCTGCAAAACAGTCACCCTTTTTCTTGAATTATGGTTATCATCCCAAATATTCACCTGTTATTCCAAATCAAGTTAATATTCCTAGAGCTGAAGAATTTACCCGAAATCTAAACGAGTTAATAGAAGAATTAAAAGTAAATCTCAAACAAGCAAACGAAACACAGAAGAAATTTGCAGACAAATACAAAAGCAAACCACCCGATTTCAAAGTTAATGACAAGGTTTGGTTAGATAGTTCTCTAATACTTCGCTCTGGTAATAAGAAATTTAATCCTCGTAAATTAGGACCTTTTAAGATAATGAAGAAAGTCTCTGAAGTTTCGTTTAAATTGAAACTACCTAAAAACATTAAAATTCATCCTGTTGTGCACGTATCTAGTTTAGAACCCTATTACGAAGATAATAAATTCAAAAGAAAGCAATCTCCTCCACCTCCAATTATTGTAAACGATAATGAAGAATACGAAGTCGAAGAAATCTTGGATCAACGAAAACATTACGGAAAGATTCAGTACTTGATAAAATGGAAAGGATATCCTCTAAGTGAATCGTCATGGGAGCCCGAAGAAAACTTGAATTGTCCTGAACTTTTAAAGGAGTTTAAAAACTCTCATAAATATTAACTCATTTATTTATAAATGTAATAAAATTGTCTTGTATATAGTTTAATTTAATTTAATAATTTAAATTAATATGTAAATAGTTTATTCTAGTTTAATACATTAAATTAGTTTGTAAATAGTTTATTTTAGTTAAATTTAATAGCTTTAGATTAATTTATAGATATTTAAAACAAATATAATTAAAAATTTGATTCGTCTGGTATCCGAATCCTCAAGCGGGACCATGTAACGGATCACAGAAATAAATAATATATTTTAGTGTTTAACACTTAATAATTTATAGCTAAGTTCGCGAGTTCGAATCCGAACATTTACCTTAAAAATTTTTATCATTTTTATTTATTTAATATTATTAAAATATTTTAGTTTATAATTATTTGATTGGTTTAAATCATAAAAATTTAATTCATAAAAATTTAATTAATTTATTTAATTGAAAAAAAATATAAATATCTCAAAAAATTTCATGTAAAATTGATAAATCGTGTTTTTATTAAAAAATTAATAATTAATAAATTATTATTTAACACCAACCTTTTGATTCAAGATTTGTGTTTAATAATAAGTTTTATTTTATTAGGTTATTAATTTAAATTCTTGTTTCTTATTGTTAAGCACAGCTTTACATTATGGTTCATTGCTGTGGTACTAAATGTGACTGGCTGGCTTTTTAATGATTCATGTGACTTCTTCTTATTGTAGGGTGTGTCTTTAATATTTTTTGTTTTGGATGTTCTGATGGCCGCTGCAATAACTTCTGGTGAGTCATTTTGTGTTACCATAATTTTATTGTTATTATTGTTATACAAATTATTATTATTCACATTTTCAACTGTATACAAATTTGGTAATGTAACAGGGTCTTGATTGGTTTGTTTAATGGAAGTTATCCTTCTCCCATTTAGTGGTTTAAAGGTTTTTGTAATAATCCCTTTTCTTCCATCTCAGCCAATTGTTTGAAAGTATATGGACAATCCGAAACTTTGTGTCCAGATTGGTTACATCTATAACAGGTATTATACGTATTTAATTTATTTTTAAAAAATGTATTATTATAATTTCTTGACTCTGTGCTGCCAATATTTCCCATTAAAGATGTCGTGGCAATAACATTATTATTAACTACTCCATTATTTTTATTGGTTGAATTTTCCATTCTTGGATTCAGATTGTTGAGATTTTCATTTTGAATTCTATTATTATTGTTTCCCACATTGTTCATACTGTTGTATTTGCGATTATTGTAGAATGAATAGGTATTATTATAATGTTTATTTCCATTAAATTGATTATTAGTAGTTATTACTAGTATAACTTCTATTCATGTCACTTCTTCTAGTATGTCCAAAATAGTTGAGATATGAATTAGCGTTATTTTGCTGATAAGAAAGAGTTCTTTTATTGATATCATTATCGAGATGTGATTGACCAAAAAGAAACTCTTCGTAAAATGGATGGGATAGCAAGCCTCCTTCATGTTGTATAGTCATAATATTATTTCCTTGATAGTTATTCCTTTTCTTTAGTAAAATTTCCTTCTCAGCTTCTTCCGCAACTTCGGCAATTTTGTGGGCTTCGCTCATAATTTCACATTTAGCAATCATTACTTGAGAGCAAGGAAACATTCTTGATTTAATCGAAATCGTATAATCTTTAATGGTAATTAACCTTTGATATTCTAAGCTCAATTTTTTATAAAACTTTTTGTGTCTATAATTAATTATAACTTACTAAATCCTTCATTTATGTGTAAAATAATATTAATTTTAAATTATTCAATATAATTGTTATAATTAATTCTTAAAAATATAACATTATGGATTATAATAAACATATATTAATAATATATAATTTTATTTTTTTGTATTATCATGTATTAGTAATATTATTTAGAAATTAATTTTTATTATTAATACAATGAATAACTATTGGTTAAAGAAAAACTATCTAGATTTTTAATATAACTTGACAATAATAAATTGATAAAATAAAAATATTAATAAAAAAAATATATTGATAATATGTTAACATTTTAATTATAATATAATAATTTTAAATAAGGAATATATTAATAAGAATATATTTTATATAAGTAATATATTATTTATTAAGAAATAATTTGATTTTAATTTATAATATAATATAGGAAAGTTCCATAGATTAAGGAAGGCAAATAGTTTAATTTGTGGTTAAGTTATTTGTTAAAATTAAGATATAAAATAGCTTTATAATTACTAACGTTACTAGGTTAATATGGTGAATTATGTATTAATAATCCAACAATAATTAATTAATAATAAAATAATAATTAAAATAAAATAAGTTAAATAATTAATTTATTTAAACACTTAATATTTAATGAATAATTTAAACAATAATTTATTTGAAGATTTATAAAATATTTATTTATATAATAAAAGTTGAATTATTAGTATATAATTATTGTAACACAATAACCTTACAAAGAACATAAAAGATAGATTTTTACATCTTTCTTTTATACTTTGTAAGTTACATAATAATAGTATTTAATTATAAGATAATAATAACATAGTAAAATGAATATTAATAAAATATTAAAATAATAACAATATCGATATGTTTAAAATATTTAATATAATTAAATAAATTTAATTTGTATAATTAATTTGAATAATTAAAAATAGTAGTTAATATATATGATGTAAATATATATATAAACATAATATAAATAAATACATGTGACGTCATATGTAAATAATTGAAATTATTAATATAAATCTTATTTATTAATATTCTCAGAATTATTAGGCCTAAGATAATTCCTTAAATATTAAATAAGAATTTATATTAATTATTAATTAAATATATATTGAAATGTGAATAACTGAAATTGAGATTTCAATTTAGTTATAATTTCAACAATGCCCTCCTATAAAAATCGGATTCAAGACGATTTTTGTGTAACGATAAGGAGGACTAAATTTTTTGTTAAAAATTTTTTTGAAATTTCTTAAATTAAAAATTTACATTTTTGAATTACACAAGAAAAATTTTTAATTTAAAATGTGATTGGGATAGTCACATCTTTACAGAAGGTCACTTGAGTCCTTTTAAATTTTTATAGGAAACCCCATTTCAAGTGACCATTTCATTGAAATTTTGAAATTTCTAAAATTTAGTAAAATTAAAATTTTGTTATAAAAATTGATGTTTAAGAATATGATGGTACCATTTTTAAATGTTTTTGATTAAAATTTTTGAAATTGAAATTTTGAAATTTTAATTTCAATTAACTTTTTAATTTTATGCATTAACTTTAAAAAAAATTGAAAATTATAATTATTAATGAATTTATGAATAAAATTGGATTATAAATTGAAATTGATAGTTGTAAGTGTAACATAGCAATGTTTTTGAATTTTGAAAATATTGAAAATCTCGAAATTTTGAAATTGAAATTTGACTGAAAATTGATAATAATAAAATAAAATTTAAAAACAAATTAATAATAATAAAAAATAAAATTTCCAAATTTTTTTTTTTTTTTTTTTTTTTTTTTTTTTTATAATAATATTATTATTATTATCATTTTAGTTATAAGTTATTGAAATAGGTTTTCTTCCATTTTGTAAATATTGTAAATAAATATTTTGATTTCGGGGGTTATTTTCAACTTCGTCTGAAGAAACCCAATTATAAGCAGTTCTATATTTATACCTGATTCTGTATTCATATTGATTCTTTTTATAATTAGTTCTAAATCCTGAGATTTCAATTATATCATTAACAGATTCATCATGAGTTCTTCTTTTTAAAAACTTTTGAGGTGTTGGAATAAAAGGTTCTAACTCCGAAACATGGAATATAGGATGATGTTTTGGAAAAGGTGACCTTTTAATATCTATTTTATAATTATGATTATTCAGAACATCTATTACTTTATATGGTCCATATTTACAAGGAGCTAACTTTGAACTATCTTCGATATTTAGTGATGGAGGAGCTTGTATCCAAACTAAATCATTTTCTTTAAATATTGGAGGTGGCATTCTCTTTTTATCTGCGTGTATTTTATATAGTTCTTTTGACCTTAATAAAACATCTTTAATATGATTAAAGTTCATACTTAAGTCCTTAATAATTTTATTATTAATATCAATATCAGGTAATAAGAAAAATTCATCCATAGATGGATGAAAACCATAATTAATAAAGAAGGGTGTTTCTTTTGTAGATTCATTAATGGAGTTATTATAAACAAATTCAGCAAGGTGAATCCATTCAATCCAATCATCATAATAATATGATCTTGAGTAAGCTCTTAAATATTGTTCAATAAAAGAATTACATCTTTCAACTTGACCAACTGTTTCATGATGGTCAGTTGTAGCGATTTTTGATTTAATGTTTAAATATTCCATTACTTCTTTCCAAAGAGCACTTGTAAATTGAGATCCTCAATCTGTATACATATCACAAGGCAATCCGTGTAGTTTAAATATATTTGTAATGAAAGCTTTGGCAGTTTGTTTGGCATCAGGTATTTGTTTAAATGGAATTAAATGGATCATCTTAGAGAAACGATCAACAACTACCATAATAACGGTGTATCCTTTAGAATAAGGAAAACCACATAAGAAATCAATTTCGATAGACTTCCAAGGTCTATCGGGAGTATCTAAAGGTTGTAAAAGACCATATTTCCTATGTCTATTAATCTTGTTTCTTGCACAACATTCACAAGAATTAACATAACTTGTAACATCTTCATGTATTTTTGGCCACCAAAAGTTTATTGTAATTAGTTCTAAAGTTCTTCTTATACCAAGATGTCCAGAAGTGGGTTTTTCATGATATTTTTCTAAAATTTCTAATCTAAGTGATTCAGGAATATAAATTAAATTGTTATATAATATAATATTATCTTTTATTTTAAATCTTTCCATTTTCCTAAATGGTTTATAAGCATAATTATTTTTAACATTGTTTTCAATAAAGTATAATTTAATATCTTCAGCAGTAGCATCTTCTTTAATAGCATCAATAATTTTTTCTAGTAAATTACTCATAATTCCTATAAAACAGGGAACTTCTTTTACATTTTTAATATCTAATATGTTTTCTGGTTTAATATCTTCGTTATTCTTCATATAGTCAGGTCTTCTTGAAAGACTATCTGGTTTCCCATTTTTAGTTCCTTGTCTATATATAAGTTGGAAATCATATTCCTGAAAGAATAAGTGCCATCTATGCTGTCTTTGATTACCAACTTTTCCTCCTAAAGTATAGATTAAATTTCTATGGTCAGTATAGACAGTAATTTTATGTTTTGCACCAAGTAAAAGATGTCGCCAAGTTAAGAAAGAATCTCTAATAGCTAATAACTCTTTTTCTATAATGGTATAATTTATTTCGGAGCCTTGTAAACTTCTTGAAAAGTAAGCAACAGGATGTAATTTATTATTTTCATCTTTCTGAGATAAAACAGCACCTATAGCATAGTTACTTGCATCACATTCTACTATGAATGGTTTAGTTACATCTGGGTGATGCAGTACTGGAGAAGTTGTTAATTTATTTTTTAATAATTTAAATGAATTTCCACAATTTGTATCCCAAATAAATTTTGTATTTTTTCTTGTTAAATTATGGAGAGGCTTAGCTATTTTTGCAAAATTTTTTACAAATCTCCTATAG
Source organism: Neocallimastix lanati (nom. inval.) (assembly GCA_016946835.1). Lineage (NCBI taxonomy): Eukaryota > Fungi > Neocallimastigomycota > Neocallimastigomycetes > Neocallimastigales > Neocallimastigaceae > Neocallimastix > Neocallimastix lanati (nom. inval.). The sequence continues at coordinate 274,330 of JACVTC010000173.1, forward strand.
TAATTACATAAGCCTAAAAATCGTTGTACTTCTTTAATATTTTTCGGAGTTGGCCACTCTTCTATAGATTTAATTTTCTTTGGGTCAGTAGATACACCATCACCAGATAAAATGTAACCTAGGAATTCAACTTTTTCTTTATCGAATTCACATTTTTCTAATTTTGCGTATAAATTATTATTAATTAAAGTTTGTAATACACTTCTTACTTGTTTGTGATGTTCTTCCAAATCCTCAGAATAAATTAAAATATCATCCAAATATAAAATAACACTTTTTTCCAAATAAGGTCTGAGTACAGAATTAATAAATGATTGAAAAGTGGCTGGGGCATTTTTCAACCCAAAAGGCATTACGAGATATTCGTAATGACCATATTTAGTTCGAAAATCTGTTTTATATTCATCCCCCTCTTTTATACGAATTAGGTTATTGGCAGATCTTAGATCTAATTTTGTGAAATATTTTGCACTTTTAACCTTTTCAATAATATCATTAATAAGTGGAAGAGGATATGAATTTCTAATGGTAACAGCGTTTAACTTTTTGTAATCCACACACAATCTTAAAGAACCATCTTTCTTTTTTTGAAATAAGACAGCATAACCAGCTGGAGATTCAGAAGGTCTAATAAGTCCCTTCTTCTTCTATATATTCTTTTAAAACTTTATTTTCTTCTTCAGATAATGGGTAGATAGGTCCGTAATGAAGAGAAGCATCCTTTTCTAAAACTATTTTACAGTCAGTTAAACGATGTGGCGGTAGTTTATCTGCTTCTTTTTTACTAAATACAACAGCCAAATCTCGATATTGAAGCGGAATATTTTCGATTTTTATATCTTCAATATCTTCTTCATAATTTTCTTTATTTGTTAAAAATGAATAAATTAAATAATTATAGTTAAATTTATTATTAATTTTATATTTTTTATTTTGGTGTTTGTTTTTTAATTTAAAAAATATTTTATTGGTTAAAAAATTAAATTTTTTATGAAGAAATTTTTTATATTTATTAAGTTTAAAATTTAATTTATTTTGATTAAAATTTTTGAAATTTTTTGAATTTTTTGTATAATTAAATTTTTTTATGAATTTATGTTTTAAAAAATAATTTTTTAAAAATCTTTTTATCACTGAATTAAACCGAGAATAATATTGTGGATTTTTATTAGTTATTAATTTTGTTATAAAATTGAGAATTTAAATAAGAATATAGGAAGTTTTTATCATAGTCATAATGAATATTAAACTTCCTCATAAATTGGTTTCCAAAAAGTAGTTTTGTTGGGATACAATTCGAAATTAAAAATTTTTCTCTGAAATTTTTAAAATAAACTCTTTTATTTTCATTAATTTTGATATGAAATTTTAGCCAAACATAATTCTTTATCTGGGTTGTATCACCAGAAATTCCTTTGACTAAAATTTTTGATTTTAAATTATATTTTTTCAATTTTAATGTTTTTACTAATTCATCTGTAATAAAATTACAGAAGGAGCCTGAATCTAACATCGATTCAGTTTTTAATTTATTATTATCAGTTTTAATATTTTTTATATTATTTGAAAATGTTGTTGGAATATATGTATCAAATAAAAGGAAAGTTGAAGGTAATTTTTTATTTACTACATTATTAAATGTAGGAAAATTATAATGAAGAATTCTTGTGTTTTTTATTATATTGGACTTCTGTTGAAGTCCATTGTTTAGTTTTTTGTTTTATTATTATTGCTACTAGTTTTATTACTATTATAATTGTTATTATTGTAATTATTATAATTACTTTTGTTATTATAATTGTTATTAGAATTGTAACGAAATCTTCTGATAAATAATAACTATAATTACGTTATTTATTAAAAATATATATATATATTTATATATATAAAATATTTTTAATTTTATTATAAAATTTATGATATAAATAATAATAGATTATTTTATTAGTATTATATATAAATTATTAATAATTCTTAATACTTTACTATTATTTCTAAAGAATATTTTATTATAAAATTATAATTATTATTTTATTATTATTACTGATTGGATATTGTTGTTACACCAATTTTAGAATATAAAAATAATAATTTAAAAAAAAAATATTTTTAATCTCTCTCTTTTGAATAAAATAAATTTTTAATAATAAATGAATCAATAAATTAATAAAGATTTATATACTTATATATATTTATAAAGTATATAAAACAATTTCTATATAATCAAATAATAAAATAAAAATCTATTTATAACCAAGATTTATTACTTCAGTGTAAGAATCTATAATTATTTGCTAACAAATAATTATATTTTCTTAGTTAAGTTATTATAACTATAACTTTATTTAATTACATATAATATTTATTAAATTTATTTAATTTAATTTTAAATATTCATTAATTTAACAAAATTTATTTAATTAATTTTAAATAATATATTTACAATATGTTAAATTCTCTACTGTAACTAATGTATTTTGTATTGTTTTTTATTCTGTATTTTATAATGTATTCTGTATTTTATAATGTATTCTGTATTTTATTAACTATTTAATTTTATATTTTTAATATAAGGATAAATTATATGATCGAAATATCTTTTATTATTTTATTCTTTTATTTTCGATCATTAGATTGGAAAATCGGTTAATTAAGATTTTTTCCAATTACTTTTTAGAAGTAATCGGTTTTACTTAATTAATGCGATGATCGATATGGATAGAATATCGATCGAAAACTTATCTAGGTTTTTCTATCTAATCTTTTCCTAGATAAGAGATTTGTTAAGATTAGAAAACCCTTTCTTATTTAACCTTATTTTCATAAAAAAATATAAATAAGGCTCTTGAGTTCTCTTTGAGAAATCAAGAGTTATTATTATAAAAAACATAGTTATAATAGTAACATTTTTATATTTTTAACTTTAATAAATTAATAAAAATATTTTATTCAAAAACATATTTTTAAAAATCAATTTATACAAACAATTCTTTTCTTACTTTTTGTGTTATTATTATAATTAATTTTATAATAAACTCTACTCTAAAGGTAAAAAAAAAAATTTATTTTATTTTATTTTCTCAACTTAATGAATTAGTCGTTAAGTTGTAGTTAATAATTCTATTTTGAGTTAGTTCTTAATAGAATTATTACATTCAGTGTAATAATTTAATTAAAAAATTATAATTAAATTATTAATCATTAATATTAACTCTAACTGCTAATATTAAAGGTTTAGAAAAGAATCATACTTACCTATGGTTCTTTCTAATTATCGAGTTTATTATAACGAATTATAATAGACGAAACACTAAAATTGATAAGGAAAAGTTTTAATTATAAAATTTGTTTTATTAAAATAATTTGTTTTATTATTTATTAAAAATTTTAAATGTTAAAACTTATTGTTATTATTATTATATTATAATTGTTATAATAATAACTCTTGATTTCTCAAAGAGAACTCAAGAGCCTTATTTATACTTTTTTGTCAAAATAAGGTTAAAATCAAAAGGGGTTCTAATCTTAACAAATCTCTTATCTAGGAAAAGACTAGAAGAAAAACCTAGATAAGTTTTTTGATCGATATTCTATCCATATCGATCATCGCGTTAATTAAGTAAAACCGATTACTTTTAAGAAGTAATTGGAAAAACCTTAATTAACCGATTACTTAATCTAATATAATGATCGAAAATAAAAGAATAAAATAATGAAAATTATTTCGATCATAAAATTTAAAATTTAATCTATTTAGTTCTATTTTATAGAACTTTACATAAAAAATATAAAACAATACATTAATAATAAAATACATGATTAATACAATACAGAATACATGATAGAATACAGAATACATGATAAAATACAGAATAGTGTTTTAGTTTATGATTTAATAAGTGAGAGAAAACTAAAACTAATAAATTTAATAATTATGTGAATAATTAAATAAATTTAATATTATTTTAAATGTATAAAAATTATTTAATTAAATAAATTTTTAATATTAAACTAAATAAAATTTTAATATATAATTAAATAAATTATTAATTATAATTAATTGTATAAATGAAATATGAGTTAAATAAAAGTTATATTAATTATAACCTAACTAAGAAAATATAATTATTTTGTTAAAAATAATTATAGATTCTTACATTCAGTGTAATAATCTATTTATAATATACTAACTATAACTAGATTATTAATATTTTAAGATATAAAAATTTATACTTAACTTTATATAGAGTTTATTATAAACACTAAATATTGAAATAAACAAAAAGACTTTATTTTCTTTTAATTTATTATATAGCATTATATTATAATAACTCTAATTTCTTTAATCAAAGAAATTTGAGTTCTTTTATACTTTTTTATTTATAATTATTTTAATAGATGAAATTATTAAATAGATGTAATTATTAAATAAATAAAATAGATAAGATAAAGTTAACAAATCAAATAAAGGTATCTAATCTTAACAAATTGATATTCAGGAAAAGATTAGTAGAAAAACCTGAATAACTTCGATTAATATTCTAATATATTAATCATCGTATTAATTAATAAAAACCCAATCATAATAATATTGGGGAAAAAATTAATTAACCGATTGCTAAAATCTTATAAATTATCAACTAATTGAAATAATAAAATATAAATAATATTTTTAAGTAATTAATACATTACAACAAATTTGTTTACATTATTTTTCAATATATTAATTTGGATAAATTAATATATTTTTTACATGTTAATAAATATTGAAATATAAATGAAATATAAATTAATTAAATAAGAAGATAGATTATTTTATAAGAAATAAATCTATATTCTTACATTGCCCTTTTTTCTTAATTTGAAATGGGAAAATACTTACACGTTGTTTTCCTTTAATTCAGGATTCCTTTCAGAGTATGGTTCCAATTGTGAAATATGGAAAATCGGATGCAGATGCAGATTTTCTGGTAGCTCTAACCGATAATTTAATCTTTCTCTTTCTTCAATTATTTTAAAGGGTCCTAAATATTGAGAAGATAATTTGCGTGAAGGTTCATTAGAAAAGTAATGTCTTTTTAACCATACTTTATCGTTTACCTTCAATTTTGGACCGAAAGATTTTCTATTATCTCCGAATTTCTTGTAGTCTTCCTTAGCCTTAATGAGATGTCTCTTAAGGCCATTGAAATGAGAAGCCCAATCTCTTGTGAGGACAGAAGCATTGTCAGTAAGAAGAACTGGAGGAGGATCAATATTACAACTAGGGTTGAATCCGTAATTGGCATAAAAGGGAGAACATCCTATTGATTTATGCAATGAATTGTTATATGCGAGTTCACATAATGGTAAATAAAAACACCATTCTGTCTGGGCAGAAGAACAATAGCATCTTAAATATTGCTCAATTACAGTGTTAGCCCTTTCTACTTCTCCATTTGATTGTTGGTGGAATGCAGTAGCTAGGCTTGGTTTTATACTAAGGGCACTACAAAGTGAAGTCCAAAATTCGGAGGAAAATTGGGAACCATGGTCAGAAACTATAATCTTCGGGAATCCGTGGTATCGGAAAACATTGTTTAAGAGGAGTTTGGCAGTTAAATCAGCGGATGGAACGTCAGAACAAGGTGTAAGGTATATCATTTTTGTCAAATGATCTGAAACAACCAAAATGCAGGTGCAGTTTTGAGAATTAGGGAGTGATACTATGAAATCTACTCCAATGATTTCCCAAGGTTTACTGGGCACCGGAAGAGGTTGTATTTTTCCGTAAGGTTTATGCTTACGTACTTTGCTTTTTCCACAAGTGATACATGACTTAATGTAATTTTGAACGTCATTTTTCATGTTCGGCCACCAATAATATCTCCGAAGTTTTTCGAGAGTTTTATCAATACCTTGGTGTCCGTTTGTAGGAGTATCGTGGAAAGATTTGAGCACCTTATGTTTAAGAGAGGATGGGACAATAATCCTTTTTTGGAAGTGTAAAACTCCATCAACAAGAGTGAATAATGATGAATTAACTTTATTTGAAGATTTATCATAAATCTTTTCCATAGTATTTTTACAAAATTTATCCTTCTTCTGGGCGTCGATAAGTAAGCTTATATTTTCAACAGAAGCGCAACAGAAAATATTATCATCAAGAACAGCTGGATTGAAATCGTTTTTTGGAATTTTATTTCTATAATCGGGGCGTCTGGATAATGAATCTGGTTTTACACTATTTTCTCCTGGTCTATGAGATATTCTAAAATCAAATTTTGACAAGTATAGACTCCACCTAACCTGGCGTTGATTAAGATTTTGGGGTTTCCTAAAATACAGTAGGTTTTTATGGTCAGTTATAATTCGAACGGGATATTTGGCACCTTCCAAGTGATGTCTCCACGTTTCAATTGCAACGATGATGGCTAGGAGTTCCTTATCGTATATGGTATAATTTATTTCATTCTTATTTAGTGCTCTTGAGTGAAATGCAATTGGATGGAGTAATTTATCTTTGTCATAAATTTGTGATTGTACGCAACCGACAGCGTAATCACTAGCATCTGTTTCCAGTATAAATTCCTTCTCTGGGTCAGGAAAAATTAAAAATTCATTATCTTTAAAAGCAGACTTTAATTTGTTGAAAGCTTCATCTTTAGATTCATCCCAAATAAAAGTTACATTTTTCTTTAATAAATTTCTTAGAGGTTCCATTATCTTGGCAAAATTTTTTATAAATTTTCTATAATAATTACAAAGACCGAGAAAGCTTTGCAAATCTTTGATATTTGTTGGGGTTGGCCATTCTAATATTGAGTTTAATTTACTTGCATCCATTATCAATCCTGTAGATGAGACAGTGAATCCTAGGAATGTTGTGGATTTCACATGGAAATCTCACTTTTCTAACTTTGCATAGAGTCCATTACTAATTAGGAGATTCAAAACTGTCTTAACATGATCAATATGACTGGTATTGTTACTTGAGTAGATAATTATATCGTCTAAGTAAACCTGTACGAACTTTCCAATAACTTCAGAAAATATATCTTGAACGAATCTCTGGAACACAGAAGGAGCATTGCGTAATCCAAAGGGCATAACTAAATATTCGTAATGACCCAATGGTGTGCGGAATGCTGTAAGATATTCTTGTCCTTCTTTGATGCGTATAAGATTATACGCAGACCTTAAGTCAAGTCTCGTAAATATAATTGCTCCCTTGAAACATTCAATTAGATCACTTATTCTTGGAATTGGATAACTATTGCGAATAGTTATCGCATTCAATTTTCGATAATCTACGCAAAGACGTAGTGTTCCGTCACGTTTCATAACAAAAAGAACAGGTGCGCCTGCGGGAGATTTTGATTTCCGAATAAAGCCTTTTTTCAGATTTTCTTTTATGTATTCTTTAAGTGCTTTTAATTCCTTTGCAGTTAGTGAGTATATTGGACCATAATATAATTGACTTCCGGGAATGAGTTCTATCGACATGTCATACTTTCTGTGCTTTGGTAATTTGTCAGCTTGTTGTTTCTCAAAAACTATCTTAAATTCTAAGTAATATTTATTGGTTATCTCTTCTTTTTCTTCCATTGTTTGTTGTTTGATATTATCTACCATAACAGCACACAAATCACCGTCAGAGATATCTTCCTCAACGTTGCTTTCAGAAAAGATCGAATCGTTAGTAAGGATAGCTTCAGGTACCATAGATGCAGTTATTTCTTTAGAGTGAAACATGAATTTGTTTCCTTTGGACGAAGGGCAATGATCAGAACAGAATTTTTCCAAAAAGTAAATATAATTATTTTCAAAGTTAATATATGGCTTATGGATATTAAGCCAATCTCTTCCGAGAATTTCTGAGATTCCATGGAGTTGAAGATTTGCTACACAGAATTCAAAATTTTCTTTATGATCCATGAATTGAAGTTGAAGACTTTTAGTTGTTTGTTTAATATTCATATTTTTATTATTCGGTAGCTGGATATTTATTGGTGAAGGGAGACCTGAAACTGGTATTTTGTTAGCGGTTACAAAGTCTTTACATATAAAGCTTCTAGCAGATCCAGAGTCTATCATGAGTTTTATTTTTAAAGGCTTATTGTTGAAGGATATAGTAAAAGTATTAGTCATTTTCCCTGTAAAACTGGGTGTGAAATTTGCTGATAATAAATTTTTCTTTTTAGATCTTAATTCGTTATGTTTGAAATGATTATATGCTTTTTTATCGTTCTTGTTCAGCTCATGTCTTTTCATTCTGAACGCTGATTTTTTGTTAAATTTGTTAATATGACTGTTGGTTATTTTATTATTCAAAAGACATCTTTTATCAATTTCAATTATCATGTTGGTAGCTTCAAATAAAGTCTGAGGTTTATTTTTTACCTTGTCAAATTCTTCTTTAACTTCATCAATTAGTCCACGTCTTATTAAGTCTATAAGGACATTATCTTGCCATCCGATCCTCCTTGACAACCTTCTAAATTCAATGGTATAAAAGGTAGCTTTACCTAAATGTTTTTGTTTTAACTCCAATAATTGTTCGATAAGAGCATATTTCTACTCTTTCGTATCTCCAAAATTTTTTATAGGTAGATGTTTAAATTTTTTATAACTTAAACTTTCTAAAATATTATCAGTTTTTAGGGAGAGACCCCATTTTTTTGCAACACCTTGAAGTTTATTAATAACAAAGGTGTTTTTATATATGTCCGATGGAAAAGAGTTTGGATGTTCTTGAAAGAACATCTCACTTTGTTCCAGGACGTCGTTGATGTTCATCAACGTTTCATCTTCGTCTTTTGATAAGACACCTTTTGATGAAAAGAATGTTGGAATGAACTCAGTCAGGGTAGAGATAAATTTTGAAGTTTCATTTTCTTTAGGGGCATACTCTTTCATACTTTGTTCATTTAGTTCCATCTTGATTTATTTTCCTAAAAAAAAATTAATATATAAAATAAAATAAAAAGTTAGGTAGTATCAAAATATATGTATAATTTTTTTTTTTATTATTATTATTATTATTATTATTATTATTATTACTAAAACTATTATTATTATTATTATTATTATTACAATTACTATATTATTATTTTTTATTACTACTATTAAAATATACGTATTTTTTTTTTTTTTTTTTTTTTTTTTTTTTTTTATTATCATTTAAATACTAAAGAATTAATTGTAATATATGTATTGATTGAATTATTTAATTAAATTAATTTATTTTATATATTGTAATATATTATTTGATTCAAACTTTAAATTATAATTAAATTGAAAAAACTTATCTCAAAAGTTAAAGTATCTAAATTTTTTTTTTTTTTTTTTTTTTTTTTTTTTTTTAATATATATAATTATTTTATTTAAATTACTAATTAGAGTTATTATTGTAATAATCTATTTATAATATACTAACTATAACTAGATTATTAATATTTTAAGATATAAAAATTTATACTTAACTTTATATAGAGTTTATTATAAACACTAAATATTGAAATAAACAAAAAGACTTTATTTTCTTTTAATTTATTATATAGCATTATATTATAATAACTCTAATTTCTTTAATCAAAGAAATTTGAGTTCTTTTATACTTTTTTATTTATAATTATTTTAATAGATGAAATTATTAAATAGATGTAATTATTAAATAAATAAAATAGATAAGATAAAGTTAACAAATCAAATAAAGGTATCTAATCTTAACAAATTGATATTCAGGAAAAGATTAGTAGAAAAACCTGAATAACTTCGATTAATATTCTAATATATTAATCATCGTATTAATTAATAAAAACCCAATCATAATAATATTGGGGAAAAAATTAATTAACCGATTGCTAAAATCTTATAAATTATCAACTAATTGAAATAATAAAATATAAATAATATTTTTAAGTAATTAATACATTACAACAAATTTGTTTACATTATTTTTCAATATATTAATTTGGATAAATTAATATATTTTTTACATGTTAATAAATATTGAAATATAAATGAAATATAAATTAATTAAATAAGAAGATAGATTATTTTATAAGAAATAAATCTATATTCTTACATTCAGTGTAAGAAACTATAATTATTTGTTAAATAATTATAATTTCTTTATTTGATTATTTATCTATTATATAATTTATACATTCATTCATTAAATTAGTAATTATTTATCAAGTTAACATGTATTTGTACATTTAATTATAGTTTTAATTTAATTAAAAAATTTTTTCTTTAAATTTATTTAGTATACATTTATTTTATTTAATTTATTTAATTAATTATAAATTTTATTAATTTTTATAGTAATAAATTAATTATTTAATTATTATTTTTAATTAAAATTTGAATTAACGGACTTTAAAGTTTTTTTATTTTCTTATTAAAATATAAATTAATTTTATCGGACTTTAAGGTTTTTTCTAATTTATTATAATAATAAATTGGTTTTTCCTTAAAGAACTTATCTAGTTTTTTCTTCTAATCTTTTTCTAGATAAGATAATTGTTAAGATTAGAAAACCTTTTAAATTATTATTTTATATAAAATTTATAAAATTTTATTATTTAATTTTTCGTATAAATAGCTATTGATTTCTCTAAATTTTTGAGAAATCAAGAGTTATTATTATATAACAAATATTAATAAATATATAATAATAATTAATAAAATCTACAAACATTTTCAATAAGTGTTCTTTTATTTTGTGTTGTTTATTATATTTGTTTATAATAAACTCTTCTCTGTCAAGATAAGTTAAAATTTTCTTTATTTTTTCTAATTGTTTTCTTATTTTCTCAACTTGATGTTAGTATCAGGTTGTAGTTAATAATTTTGTTATAATAAATATTATAATGAAATTATTACATTCAGTTAGTTGTAACAGATACATGGTAACTTCAAGCCTATCCAATGATAGTTCTTTGGTTACGTAACGTATCTCTAAACAGCTAGCAATTTCGGCTAATCAAATAAAATCTTTTATTACTTTCGTACATTAAATTTTATTATTTTATAAATAATTATATAGTTAAATATTTATTTAAATATATCTTATTTAGTGATTAGTAAACTAAGTTAAATTAAATTATTTACCAATCATAATATTATTGACATGTATAAATAATAATTGAACTTGTAACTGTAACGCACTAGCGTTACTATTAACGTAAATTGTTATTATAAATATTAATATTGATAAATAAAAATATAATTATTAAATAAAAATATTACTCAGTGTAAGCCCAGTAACTAATAACAAATAGAGTTATAAAGTACTGCGCTATACTCTAGTGTAAAAAGAAATAATAATTATAGAATTAATTAATTTAGTGTTTATTATTAACAACTCGAATAGAGAGGTGTTAAGTTATCTTAGCCTTTAGATTTAATTATTATTCGTTATTTTAGTTAATAATAAACGTACCTTTTACATTATGTAACAGATACATGGTAACTTCAAGCCTATCCAATGATAGTTCTTTGGTTACGTAACGTATCTCTAAACAGCTAGCAATTTCGGCTAATCAAATAAAATCTTTTATTACTTTCGTACATTAAATTTTATTATTTTATAAATAATTATATAGTTAAATATTTATTTAAATATATTTTATTTAGTGATTAGTAAACTAAGTTAAATTAAATTATTTACCAATCATAGTATTATTGACATGTATAAATAATAATGGAACTTGTAACTGTAACGCACTAGCGTTACTATTAACGTAAATTGTTATTATAAATATTAATATTAATAAATAAAATTATAATTATTAAATAAAAATATTACTCAGTGTAAGCCCAGTAACTGATAACAAATAGAGTTATAAAGTACTGCGCTATACTCTCGTGTAAAAAGAAATAATAATTATAGAATTAATTAATTTGGTGTTTATTATTAACAACTCGAATAGAGAGGTGTTAAGTTATCTTAGCCTTTAGATTTAGTTATTATTCGTTATTTTAGTTAATAATAAACTTACCTTTTACACATGATATTTTATGGTTTATATCTTAATTCTGAATAGGCTCAGAAAGTGACATAACCAATATCAATAATTAAATTTAGAAAAAGTTGTTTTTGTGATTAAGATTTTAAAAATATGTTTTATTAATATATATTTTATTTATTTTATAAATTATTTTATATACATCTTTTAATTTTATTATTTAAATTATTATTTTAATTATTTAATATCATTATTAATATTTAGTTTTTGATTAAAATGAGTAAAAACTATATAAAAACCTGATTATTAAAATAAATAAAATTAAGAACTATTTATATTAATTTAGTAAATTATACATTTTAAAATTTGTTTACATGTTATAAGTATTTACAATTAATAATATTTTAAAAATTATTATTTCTGTTTATTGTTTATTTTATTTTTTTATTATTAAAATATTATTTAATATATTTTTATTTTTATTAATTTATTAATTGTTTATTATTAAACTTTATAAAATTTGTACCGTGATATTAATTATATATATATATATATTTTTTTTAATATAATATGAAATTTATATTTATAAATTTCATTATTTATCAATTCCTCCGTGCTTTAGATTGAACTTCGTCCCTTGAAGTTCACCATAAAAATATAAATTTTTAAATATTAAAATTTTTTTTTTTTTTTTTTTTTTTTTTTTTTTTGTGTTTTATTATTTTGAATATTTATTAATTTTATTAAAATTTATGAATAATTTAGTAATATATAATTTTTATTATTTATTTATATTTGTGAAATAAAAAAATTTTTTTTTTTTTTTTTTTTTTTTTTTTGATAAAACGTTTGTTTAAAATATTGATTAATTAATTTCATTTTATTGAATATTAATATATTTTCGTAATGCTTATTATTTTTGTATTGATTAATGGTATTTCTTGAAACTTTACTAAATAAATTAATTATATAATAATTCCAGAATATATTTTTGAAATATTGTTGTTTATTATTTATTTTTATTTTCTTTAATTTTGCTTTTTGTTTATCATTTGAATTATTTTTATTCATTATTGCATTTTCTTTGGAATTAATTTTAGTTTTGTTAATTTGATTTATTTTTGCCTTTGTATTTCCATTATATTTATTAGCACCTTCTTTATTTAATGATAAATTATTTTTGTTTTCTGTGTTGATAATGTTTTGATTAATTTTGATATTTTCTTTAGGTTCTTCTTTTTCCTTATTTTCTTCTTTAAAGTATATTTTATTAAATATTTCTTCTGAATACAGAGTAATGGGAGGCGCAATTTGGACATAGTTCACTTCTTCTTTATTTAATATTTGTTTAAAAGATAAATAATCTTCATCGTCTATGAGTAGTTTATTTTCTTTTTGAGTAGAAGCACTAAGTATTACATCATAGGAGTGGTCGGCTTCATCTACGATCCAAAATGTTTCTTTAATTTTTAATGAATTATTTAAATTCTTAAATGTTATTTCCAGATTAATTTTACTATCTGTTTTATTTATATATTTATTATTTAAATTATAATATATAATATCTTTTTTTATTATTTTATCTCTATACATTAGATTTTTAATAAATTTTTTTGTTACTATGTTATTATTATTTATTCTATCTACATATACTTTTGCAAGATGATTATTTATTACACCATATACAGGTGGTATATAACTACTAGTTCTAATAAAATTTATTTCGATCTTTTTTTTTTGTTATTTTTGTTATTCTATGATTAGATAAAATTAATATAAAAATGACTTTATAGATTATGCTATTTTTATATTATTTTAAAAATTTAATAACAAAATTATGGGAATTTAAGGGATTAAATAAAAATTTTATAAAATTTAAAAAAAATTTTTATACTTCCCTCCGGGCTTTAAGAGATTCTCCACCATTTGATATTTTATGGTTTATATCTTAATTCTGAATAGGCTCAGAAAGTGACATAACCAATATCAATAATTAAATTTAGAAAAAGTTGTTTTTGTGATTAAGATTTTAAAAATATGTTTTATTAATATATATTTTATTTATTTTATAAATTATTTTATATACATCTTTTAATTTTATTATTTAAATTACTATTTTAATTATTTAATATTATTATTAATATTTAGTTTTTGATTAAAATGAGTAAAAACTATATAAAAACCTGATTATTAAAATAAATAAAATTAAGAACTATTTATATTAATTTAGTAAATTATACATTTTAAAATTTGTTTACATGTTATAAGTATTTACAATTAATAATATTTTAAAAATTATTATTTCTGTTTATTGTTTATTTTATTTTTTTATTATTAAAATATTATTTAATATATTTTTATTTTTATTAATTTATTAATTGTTTATTATTAAACTTTATAAAATTTGTACCGTGATATTAATTATATATATATATATATATTTTTTTTAATATAATATGAAATTTATATTTATAAATTTCATTATTTATCACACATTTGATTTATACCTAATATTCTTGATCTACAAAAATTAAATTTTGTAGAAGTGAATAAAAGGATAAATACTGAATAAAATTGATTTAAGAAATTTAAAAAAAAATAAATATGTTTTATTATTAAACACAAAAATGTTTTATTAAAAAAAATTTATTTTTATTTTAATATTAATCTTTATTTATTTAATAATTAATTTTGTTTAAATTAATAAAATAATTGTTAAAACTAATAAAATAATAAAATGAAATATTTATTATTTATACTAATTTATTTTAAATTTTAATAATAAAATTGATTATTAATAACTAATAAAATATATAATAATTTATCAAAAATAATTAATAATCATAAAAATTGATTATTAAAAACTAATAAAATATCTATAATAATTTATTAAATAATTAATAATCATACTTTTTGATTATTAAAACTAATAAAATATCTATAATAATTTATTAAATAATTAATAATCATACTTTTTGATTATTAAAACTAATAAAATATTTATAATAATTTATTAACTAATTAATAATAAAGAATAATTTATAAGAAATATTTACATGTTTTTATATTTTTCTTTGATTTTAAACTATTTACATTAAAAATAATAAAATTAATAAAAGAGAAATAAAGAATAATTTATTATTAAATTAAACAATATTTACAATTAAAATGTTAATAAAGATAAGTTTTAAAATGTTATTTTAATTACAATTTGTTTATAAAAGTTGAGTTATAAAATAAATAAAATAATCATTATTTTAAATAAAAGTAACTTAAAAAATTATTTAACTATTTAATTTTAATTTTGCGTTGTTTATAAGTTTGTTTATTTGTTGTTTATAATTTATTAAATATGTTTATTATTTTGTTTATTTGTAGTCTTAGAAAAATATTATTTATTAATTTATTTTAGTTTTTAATTAAAATTATTAATGATTAATTAATTTATTATTATTTTATTTTAATTATTTTTATTTAATTAATTTTTCTTAAATATGGATTTAATTTTTTGTTTAGAATGGATTAATTTTTTGGTTAAGTTAGACAGAATTTGTTTTTTTATTATTTATTTTAATTTAATAATTTTGTTATTTATCACATTAGTAAAATTAGAACTTTGGTTCAATGGTTAGTTACATTAAAGGGTAAACTTGGTTGGAAGCCTTTAATCTAATAACCTTTTGATATTATTTTATTTTTTTAAATTGATTTATTCAAATATAAAATATTATTTTATTATTAAACTTTTAATTAACTATATTTTTATTTAATATGTTTTATTATAAAGTTATCAGATTATTTGTAAATAATAATCTTACAAAGATTTAAAAAAGAATATTTTTTAGTTCTTTTATATTTTGAAAAACAATATAAAATATTTAATAATATATTTTAATAAATACTAATTTAAAGATAACAATATAAAATATAATTTTAATATATAAAGTAATAGAATAATACATATATAATATAAGATAATAAAAATATATAAAATAATATAATTAATAAAAAACAATTTTTATAAATAATATTCAACTATATTAATTAATATAAAAAGGGATAATGTTAATTAATATGTAATACAATATTAATCAATTAATATATTAGGGGTACAATAATGTATAAAAGGGATAATATTAATTAATATGTAATACAATATTAATTTGGTTATGAACGGTACAAGGATTTAAGGAGTACAAATTATATTTATAATTAAATTGTTATTTTTGTAGTATTAAATATAAATTAATTTGTATCAAATCCTTGACAACGCTCTCTCCAAGAATTCGCATTCCAGGCGAATTCAAGAATACTAATATTTTTGATATTAGTTTATTCAAAAGAGTACTCAAGAAGTATTTGAAATTCACTTGAACATAAATGTTCAATTGGCCATGTGAATTTCAAATTAGTTGGAGAAATAAATTGTGTTGAATATATATTTTTAAAGAAAAAATTTTTTTTTTTTTTTTTTAATTACTATATGAGATCGAGACTGGTTTCCTATTATTATTAATGTATTTAATAAAAATATTTTGGTTTCTTGGATTATCTTCAACTTCAGAAGAAGATACCCAATTATAGGAGGAACGATATTTATAACGGATTTTATATTCGTATTGTTTCTTCTTATAGTTAGTTCTAAAACCCGCAATTTCAATAATATCCTTAATAGACTCAGGATCTTTATATCGTTTTCTAAACTTTTCAGGCACTGGTGTGAATGGTTCGAGTTCAGAGACGTGGAAAACATTATGATGCTTAGGAAAGGGTGAATTTTTAAGTTCAATTTCATAATTATTATTATGTAAAACATTGGTTACTTTGTATGGACCAAATTTGCATGGAGCTAGTTTTGAGCATGATTCTATATTTAACGAAGGAGGAGCTTGAATCCACACCAAATCGTCAATGTTGTAAGAAGGAGCGGTAATTCTTTTTCTATCAGCAGAACGTTTATATAGCTCTTGGGATCGGAGAAGAACTTCTTTAACATGATTAAAACTTTCATAAACTTTTTGAACCATTTTATGATTAATGTTACAAGTAGGGAGTAGTGTATATTCATCCATGTAAGGATGAAATCCATAGTTGATAAAAAAGGGAGTTTCGTTAGTGGAAGGATGAATTGAGTTGTTATAAGCAAATTCAGCAAGTGGAAGAAAATCAACCCAATCATCATGATAGAAAGATCTTGAGAAACAGCGAAGGTATTGTTCGATGAAAGAATTGCATCGTTCAACTTGACCTACGGTTTCATGGTGGTCAGTAGTAGCTATTTTCGATTTAATATTTAATAAGAATAGAAATTCTTGCCAAAGTTCACTCGTAAACTGTGAACCTCTATCCGTAATAATATCATAGGGTAGACCATGGAGCTTATAGATATTATTGATAAAAGCTTTGGCTGTTTGTACGGAATTTGGAATATCTTTGAAGGGAATAAGGTGTATCATTTTTGAAAATCTATCAACTACAACCATAATCACCGTATTACCTTTGGATGGTGGAAGACCACATAAGAAATCAATTTCGATTGATTTCCAAGGTCTTTCTGGAACGTCAAGCGGTTGAAGTAACCCAAATTTTCGGTGCCTAGATTTTTTGTTTCTCATACATGTTTCACACGACTTTACAAAATTCTTAACATCATCTTCCATCTTGGGCCACCAAAAGTTTCTTGAGATCAACTCCAAAGTTCTTTTGACACCAAAATGACCCGCAGCAGGTTTCTCATGATAACGAGTTAAAATATCTAAACGAAGTTGATCTGGTATGTAAATAAGATTGTTGTATAATATTAAATCATTTTCTAATTTAAACTTATTCATTTTGCGAAATGGTTTATAAGGGAAACCTTGAGAGACATTATTTTCAGAAAAATATATACGAAGATCCTCAGCAACCTTATCATTCTTTAAGTTTATTTTAATATTATTGAGAAGATCGTTAGTTATACTAATTAAACATGGGATTTTACCAATATTCTTACTGTCTAAGATAAACTCAGGTTTATCCTCTATATCTTCCTTTTGGTAGTCTGGTCTTCTGGATAACGAATCGGGTTTGCCATTCTTTTTACCTTGGCGATAGATAAGTTCAAAGTCGTATTCTTGGAAGAATAGATGCCAACGATGTTGACGTTGATTACCTATCTTCCCTCCAAGGGTATATAGAAGATTTCTATGGTCAGTAAAAACTTTAATCTTGAATTTAGCACCTAACAAAAGGTGACGCCATGATGAGAAAGCTTCTTTAATTGATAAAAGTTCCTTATCGGTAATCGAATAGTTTATTTCGGCATTGTTAAGACTACGAGAAAAATAAGCAATAGGATGAAGCTTATTATCATTATCATACTGGGAAAGAACTGCTCCAATAGCAAAGTTACTAGCATCGCACTCAACAATAAAAGGTTTTGTTAAGTCAGGATGCATGAGGAGAGGGGAAGAAGTTAAACGTTTTTTGAGAATTGAGAAGGAGGTATCACAATCTTTAGACCAAACAAACTTCCTTCCTTTCTTGGTTAAAGCATGCAAAGGTTTAGCAATAGCAGCAAAATTCCTTACGAATCTTCTATAGTAATTGCAAAGACCAAGAAACCTTTCAACCTCTTTTACGTTTTTTGGAATGGGCCATTCTTTGATTGATTTGATCTTCTTTGGATCAGTGGACACACCAGAACCAGAAATGATATGTCCAAGGAATTCGACTTCCTCTTTATCGAATTCACATTTCGAAAGTTTAGCATATAAATTATTGTCAATAAGCTTTTTGAGAACCTCACGTACAGTTTGATGATGATCATCTAATGAATTAGAATAAATTAGAATGTCATCTAGGTAGAGTATTACCGATTTCTCTAAGAATGGACGAAGGACAGAGTTAATAAAAGATTGGAAGATTGCAGGTGCATTTTTAAGACCAAATGGCATTACTAAATATTCGTAATGTCCATACTTAGTACGGAAAGCTGTTTTATATTCATCGCCTTCCTTTATACGAATTAAATTATATGCGGAGCGCAAGTCCAATTTAGTAAAGTACTTGGCTCCTTTGACTCGTTCAATAATGTCGTTGATGAGCGGTAAAGGATAGGAATTTCTAATAGTAACCGCATTTAAACGTTTGTAGTCAACGCAGAGTCGGAGAGAACCATCACTCTTTTTTTGAAAGAGAACAGGATAGCCGGCTGGGGAGTGAGATTCTCTAATAAATCCTTTCTTTTCGTTTTCCTTTATGTAATCTTTTAAAACTTCTGATTCTTCCAATGTAAGCGGGTAGATTGGTCCATAATGTAAAGTAGCACCTGGTTGAAGATTGATCTCACAGTCCGTTAAACGATGGGGAGGAAGCTTATCTGCTTCCTTTTTACTGAAGACTATTGCAAGGTCTTTATACTGTTCAGGAATACGCTCAATATCAGGTTCTTCAGAATCCTCTGATACCTTATTTGAAAGAAAAGAATAGATTAAAAAGTTGTAATTATAGGGTAATCCGTCATAAAAATTAATTGAATTCGCATTTTGTTTAAAATTCTTTATAATTCTTGATTTAAATTTTGAGATTTTAAAAGTAGAGTAAAGATAATGATTATCATAACTAAAATGTATTTTATAGTTTTTCATAAATTGATTTCCAAGGAGTAAATCCACTGGAATATGTTTTGACACAAGGAATTTTTCTATAAATTTGATTAAATGAAACGTATTGTTAATTTTGATTTTTAGTTGAAAATTTAAAGACACAAATTCATTAATGGAATCTGTATCACCACTAATACCTTTTATATATATTTTATTATTAAGTTTTTGAGGTACAAGATTTAACCGAGAGATTAAATTGGTAGAAATAAAATTGCAGTAAGAACCACAATCTAACATTGATTTGGTTTGTAATTTAATGTTTTTGTTCCTTTTGTTTATTGTTGGGATAAATGATTTAAACAAAAAGAAAGAATTAGGAAGAGGAGGGTTTAAAGTTGGATAATTATATTGAATAGTTTTAATCGGAGAGGACTTCTTGGGAAGTCCATTATCTAGTTTTTTGAGTTAATTTTTTGGACTTTGGTAACATAATTTTCTCGGTTGTTGTAACTGGAATTAACCTTAGATTTATTATTATGGAAGTTATTATTTTTACTATGATTGTAATAATTGTTATTCTTCTTATTCTTGTTTTCACTATTGGGATAAGAATGAGAGTTCTTTCTCTTATAATTTTTATTGCTGGTTAATTGATTTATCTTTAATTTAGTTTCTTGAGAAGATTCAAACAATATGCACTTTGTTGTAATTTCTTCTATTTTCTCTGGAAACTTCTCCATTTTATTAATTTCTTCTTTAAATTTTGGATGAAGACCATTATAGAAAAATAATACTAATGGTTCTTCAGGCCAACCAAGATCAGCTGTTAGTTTACGGAAAGAATCGATATAGTCCTTAATATTACCATGAGAATGTTTAAGATTTATTAAATTAATTTTCTTTAACTTTTTGCTGACAACATCAGGAAAAGCTTCTTTTAATTCATTAAGAAGAGCCTCTAGGGAAGCAGGAGGACTACTGGAATATTTTGTTTGGTACCAACTTCTAGCAGCTTCTCTTAATCTTGATTGCACAAAGTTGATTTTCGAATCTTCAGGCCAAGACTTACATGGATAGGTTTTAAATGTGTCCCCACACAGTTGACAGAAAAGTTCGGTTTCAGAAATATCACCTGAAAACAAACCTGGATCGGGAACTTGAGGAATATTAATAGGGTAAGCAGATTGCATGATAACATCATGATCATTGTCATATCTTGTAGTAGTTGAGATATTATCATCGAAAACAGAATGGAGGTTTACCGTAGGATTTCCAGATGTCAACGGTATCGACGAGGTAGCACCAGAAGAAGTATTTTCTACTTGAGTTTTATTACATAATTCATGCTTAAAATAGAGGGTAGCCTTCTTCAAAGATTCTAAAGAGGCCAATATTTCATTATTCATTTTATCATAAGCTCCGAATTGTTTCATTACCTCTTGATGGTAATTTTGTAAGTCTTCTTTGGAAACGAAGTTTTCATTCACCCCAGAAACTATACTATTACAAGCTTGTGAGGTATCATTTCTTAACTGTTGAACACCTTCTGCTAAGGTGGTACAAGCTTGGGTGGCTTCGGATCGCAATTGTTGTACTGAGTCTTCTTTATTCATATCCATTTCTTCATCCGATCTAGCTGAATACATTCCCGAGCGTCTTAGGCCAATTTTAGGCATTCCAAGGAAGTTTCTAAAATAGCGGTAAGATTATTGTTAAGTTGGTACTTAGATTAAAGGGTAAACTTGGTTGGAAGCCTTTAATCTAATAACCTTTTGATATTATTTTATTTTTTTTAAATTGATTTATTCAAATATAAAATATTATTTTATTATTAAACTTTTAATTAACTATATTTTTATTTAATATGTTTTATTATAAAGTTATCAGATTATTTGTAAATAATAATCTTACAAAGATTTAAAAAAGAATATTTTTTAGTTCTTTTATATTTTGAAAAACAATATAAAATATTTAATAATATATTTTAATAAATACTAATTTAAAGATAACAATATAAAATATAATTTTAATATATAAAGTAATAGAATAATACATATATAATATAAGATAATAAAAATATATAAAATAATATAATTAATAAAAAACAATTTTTATAAATAATATTCAACTATATTAATTAATATAAAAAGGGATAATGTTAATTAATATGTAATACAATATTAATCAATTAATATATTAGGGGTTCAATAATGTATAAAAGGGATAATATTAATTAATATGTAATACAATATTAATTTGGTTATGAACGGTACAAGGATTTAAGGAGTACAAATTATATTTATAATTAAATTGTTATTTTTGTAGTATTAAATATAAATTAATTTGTATCAAATCCTTGACAAGAATTTGTTTTTTTATTATTTATTTTAATTTAATAATTTTGTTATTTATCACATTGGTAGACTCGGGGTTGACACTTAGATATTTAAAATCAAGCAGGGGGGGACGGGTATTACCCTGCTTTGATTTTAAAAAAAATAATTCTTGATTAAAAATTATTTATTTTTTTTTATTAATATAAAAGTTTTTTATTTAAAGTACACACATTTAATTTTTAAGAAATTGTTACAATATTTATATTTTTTTATAAATTTAAAGTATAATTAATTGTTTATAATTTAAGTAATTTTATAGAATTATTGAATTAATTTTATATCAATAATTCATTTTTGTTTTAATTTTTATAAATATAATAATATAATATTCAAATATAATTTAATTAAAAATAATTATAAAATAAATATATAGAAAATAGTTTTTACTATTTTCTTTGATATTTTTAAGTTAAATAAATTGTTTTTAAAGATTAATATAATAAATTTAATAATCTTTAATTATTTTAAATAATACTTGTAATTATTTTCAAAATAAAATAAAATTTTTATAATATTTAATTAATAAATTTGATAATATTTAAATAATAATTTTTATAATAAGTAAAAATTTTTAATAATAATTTTTAATAATAAATTTAATTAATAATCTTAATAATTTTATAATAATATTTAATAGTTATAATATATAAATTTTTATAATAATATTTAATAATTTTAATAATTTTATAATATTAATAATTTATAATAATTTTTAGAATAATATTTAATTAATAATTTATAATAATTTTTAGAATAATATTTAATTAATAATTTTAATAATTTTATAATAATTTTTATAATAATATTTAATTAATATTTTTAATAATTTAGTATCTTAAAAGTATAATTTTAATATTTACAATTGTATTTTAATATATACATATATTTAATAATATAACAATAAAGTGATTAATTAAAATTTATTTACATTATTTACAAATTAAAATTAATTTATATCAAAATAAATTAAATTTACAATGAGGTTTAGGTTATGAAGAATATAGGAAAGTACAATTTAGTAAAGAATTATTAATAATAAAATAAAGGTTATTAATTCATTCTTTACCAACATTGTTAAGGTTTTAGAGAATTAAATAAAAATAAAGTAAGGAAACACAAATTTTATTTATTTATTTATTATTTTTATTTATAAATTTATTTGATTTTATTTGATGATATTTAAAAATTAGTAGCAAAATTTACAACTATTTATACTTTTTTTTCAAGGCATAAAAGTTGTTCTTGCCACTAAATTACATTTTATTATTATTTTTCTTTTTATATATAAAAACTATTAAATTTAAATTGATTTTTATAATCAATTATATAAAATTTAATTATAACAATATAAATAAAATACATTTATAATATTAATAAAACTTTTTTTTTTTTTTTTTTTTTTTTTTTTTTTTTTTTTTTTTTTTTTTTTTTTTTTCTAATCTATCTAAAATATTACTAATAAGAATTTATTTAATTGGCTAAAATTTTTATTACAATCTGTTAAAATATTCAAATAAAAATAAAAATACTATTCTAATATAAAGGTTTTTAATAAAATAAAATATTTTTCAATATAAAATAAAACATTTCGATATAAAATTTTATAATAAAAGTTAAAATATAATATATAAATTTTTAATTATCAATATATAAAAATATTATTAATACAAATTTTCATTATTAATATAAAAATAAAAAAATAAGATTTATTATTAATATTGTTAATATAAGTTTTAAATATATAAAAATATTACTATTAATATAAGATTTAATATAAAAATTATAAAGTTTAATATAATTTTTGATCTAATTTTTAATCTTTGAATTTAAAAATTTATTAAAGTACAAAAATAATAATGTACACATAATGTATTAGAAATAAATCGTAGATTTAATTAAGAATGCATTATTTAGTACATTCTTATCAAGATGCCCCGACGAAGACTCAAGCTTCTCTGTAAGCGGAGTTAAACTTTACTAAATTTTTAAAATGAACATTCCTATCGAGTTGTTTCCCAGTTTTCTGATCGATTAAGGTTGCCGTGTTGAATTGAATTTTTAAAATTTTAAATGGTCCATTGTAATATGGTTCTAGCTTAGTGCGGCTAAAGTTTCTAACAAGAACAAGATCACCAGCTTTTAATTCTTTTCCTTTTTTCATACTTATTTGTTCTTCTCGTCTTGTTGCCCAATACTTGTTAGCATTCTTCACATTTTCGCATGCTTCTCTAGTCCATTGATAATGACGAACAAATTTTTCCATTAAAATTTCATCATACGATTTACCTGCATTTTCAATTGTTCTTATGGCTATATCATAAGGCTGTTGGTCTTCTCTTCCATATACTAATTCAAAACTAGAATGTCCGGTAGCTGTGTTTTTGGTAGTTCGAAGTGCCCATAAAGCAGAAGGTAAAACTTCATCCCAATCTTGATTTTTCCTTCCTAATAAACGAAGTAATTTTCCAATTTCTTTATTTCGGTTTTCAGTGAGACCATTGGATTCAGGGTGATAGGTAGCTATGAATTTTACATAAACATCATAAAGATCAAGAAAGATTTTAGTCATATCAGAAGTGAATTGGACTCCATTATCTGTAGTAATAACTTGAGGCACACCATGTCTTGCAAAAACGTTTATTAAAAATTTAATTATATCAGAGGAAGTTATGTTTTCAGTGGGTTCGGCTTCAACCCATTTGGTAAAGTAATCAACAGTTACTATAATATATTGATTATTATTTCTTGTTTTTGGTAACGGTCCTATAATATCTAATCCTAAATGCACAAAGGGACCCTCCACTTTAGTTGGATGGATTTCGGTTGGTTCTGGATATGGTTGAGGACGATTTAACTGGCATTTTTCACAATTACTAACAATTCTTTTGATATCTTTAATCATATGATTCCAATAAAAGTTTTTCTTAAGTCTTTGATATGTTTTGTAATATCCTTCGTGGCCAATATTATGAGCTTCTAAAATTAATTTAAACCTTTCATTTTCGTCCGTTATTAATTTTCTATAATTTCCATTGTCGATAAAATAATCTTCACCATCAATAACAGTAAACTTTTCATTAATAAATTCCTTTATAACTTTAGATAATAATTCTTCATTATTTCCATTAGTAATTTTTGTTAATAATATCTTTCTCTCTTCCTTACTTTTCATTCTTGAAAGAGCATCAGCTAACACATTCTTTTTGCCTGATTCATATTTTATATTAATTCCGAGCATACTAGCGGTTAGACACCATCTTGTTTGCCTTGCATTCAAAGGTTCTTTATTCTTAAATAAACCAACTAATGGTTTATGATCTGTGTAAATAGTTGTAGGTAATGGATTTCCTTCAATATAAGATTTAAATTTAGTCATACAGTAAAACAAAGCGGTTCCTTCTAAATCGGTAATACCATAATTCTTTTCAGCTTTCTTTAAACTTCTACTTATAAAGTGTATTGGATGCTCCTTACCGGTTTCTTCTTCTTTTTGTAAAAGAACTCCACCAATTCCATTATACGAAGCATCAGTTCTAATGATAAAAGGTTTGTCAAATGACGGAAATTTTAGAATAGGTGCATTGATTAATTTTTCTTTTAGGAGTTCAAAGCTTTCTTGTTGTTCTTTATTCCATTCATATTTGGTATTCTTTTTCAATAATTTACATAAAGGTGAGGTAATTTGAGCATATTTAGGAATAAAATCACGATAATATCCCACTGCTCCTAAAAATGATCTTAATTCATGAAGTGATGAAGGGGCTTCCCACTTCTTAATAGCTGTTATCTTACTTTCCATGGGACTTAATCCTTTAGTAGTAAGTTTGTGACCTAATACATCAACTTCAGTTTGAAGAAAATGGCACTTTTCAATATTAATTTTTAACTTGTTTTCTTTAAATACTTCTAATACTTGTTTAATATGAATTAAATGTTCTTCGATACTTTTTGAATAGATCAAAACATCATCAATAAATACATAAACAAATTCACCAATAAAAGGGAATAAAATTTTATTCATTTCTCTTTGGAAGGTTGAGGGAGCTCCAGTAAGTCCAAAAGGCATAACCTTAAATTGATAATTTCCAAACTTAGTAGTGAAAGTGGTTACTTCAACGCTTTCTTCATCCATTAAGATTTGGTGAAAACCAGAAAATAAATCAAGAGTTGTAAATATTTTAGCTCCTCCGAGACTATCAAAAATTTCATCTATATATGGAACTGAATAAGAATCTTTTTCTGTCATATCATTGACTTTTCGGTAGTCAATGCACAAGCGCCACTTTCCATTGTGTTTTAGAATGAGTACTACTGGAGATGACCATTCTGAACAGGATGGTTCTATCAATCCTTTCTTAATAAGCTTTGTAAGTTCTTCTTTTAAGATATCTGATTTTAATTTAGTTAACCTATAACTTCTTAATTTTACTGGCTTTGCATTTGCTTTCAAACGGATCTTATGTGGTGAAAGTTTAGAAGGAGTTAGTTCTTCTGTTGAAGTGGCAACTATGTCAATCATTTCTTTGAGAATTTTAATAATTTGTTCTTTATAATCTTTATTTAAGGTACTTAAAAATTCATCACTCTCAATAAATTCCATTGGAGTTAATTCCTTTATAATTTCCTTTTCATTATTCGTTTCTTCAACTTTTCTAATAGTGCAGATTATACTTTCTTCATCATAATATTGATTATTTATTTTAGCTATTTCTTCGTATTCACTTTCTGACAAAAGTTTACATAGACTGTTTAAGGTTGGATGAATAAATAAACAATGATCGATTTGAGTTTTAAAGTTTATTAACATATCATAAAATGAGTCTTCTTTCTCAATAATTCTAAAGTCCGCATTAAATTCATAATTATTAATTTTTACTGGTAATCGAACAATAATTCCTTCCGAGTATTCTTCATCTTGTGTTGCTAGTTGGATTCTTCCACGACTTTTTCCAACTATTTCATATTCACCAGGTAATTTATCAAAATACTGCTTAGTAACGATGCTTAGGTTACTACAAGAATCAATTAAAAGTTTTCCTAGTACTCCGTCAACACTTGCATCAACCATTGCTAAGTCTTCTTCGGCTACTTCATTACTTTTACTTATGTAGCTATGGTCATAGTTATTTACTAATAAAGTTCGTGCTATTACATTGTCTACAGTTCCAATTATTTTAGACTTTTCTAACTTTAAACCTTGAGTTAATTGTGAACGAATTTTAGGACATGCATTCAAGAGTTGACCTATCGTAATACTGGATTTAAGATTATTTAAATCATCCATAATATTGTAAGGTTCTTTATTATTCATCATTTTGATATTCCTTTTTACTAATTGAGTATTTCCATTATTAGTTTCCTTAGTTTTTGTTGAAATTAATTTTTCCAAAGTATTAGTTTTATTTTGTTGATTATCTTTATTCATTTCTAGATCTTCTATTTCATTATCGATTACAAGTATATCTTCAGATTCAACTTTTTCCTTTCCTTTTGATGAATAATTGTTGTTTTCTTCTTTACTTTCTCTTACTCTTGTCATATTTCTTAATTCCTTTTCTTTTTGTTTTTCTTTGTTAATATTTGGTTGAGTTAAAATTGAAGGAAGTATTTGATTTTTATAAACTTTATTTGGTTTATTATGCAGCTCATTTTCTTTCTTCTTTCTTAAAGCAGGAGTTGCAAAAGGACGTGGATTATCTTTTAAACTTTTATGTACTTTCTTGGAATTATTTTCTTCTTTTTCGCTGTTATTATCATTCATTTTTCTTTTTACAGCATTTATAATGATATCATCCTCACTTTCAGTTGTGTCACTAAAATCAGATTCTTCAGATTCTTCGTTAAAGGAATTATTATCAATTGGAGTATTCTTAGTAAAAGTATTATTTTGTAAATTATTTAATGAAGCTATTGTTTTGTCATTGGGAGTGCTTCTGCTCCCATTTAGAAGTTTAAAGACTTTTTGGAATATATTTCTTTTTTATTTTTTTCCATAATCTTATTTAATTGAGGGCAATAATATGAGTAATGACCTTCTTCCTTACAGAAGAAGCAAGTTTTAACGGATAAATTTCTCATTTTCTGGGTTGATTCTTCTATAATATCTTGAGGTTTCGGTTTATTATTTGTTTGATTTGTTTGGAAAGTTTCGTTTCTTCTTTTAGGATAAAGTCTTGAAGTAGTACTGTTTTGATTATTTTGATTATGTTGGGAATTATTAACATTATAGGTATTAATATTATTGTTCCTTACAGAAAGTCTATCTACTTTCTCGGCAATTTTGAAAGCTTTATCCATACTTATATCATCTTTAAGGGATAATTTCTTCCAGGCTTCATAATTATTTTGAATAGAATCAATATAATCTAGTACACCAATGCGCTTTCTTCTCTTTTTATCAAGTTTAGTGTACAAAGTTCTATATCTTACATTAAAGTCTTTAATCTTTTCGTTTCTTTTAATTCGCATTGCACGAAGTTCTTTAAGAAGTAAATTTTGGTCTTCTTTAATACCGTAAAAATTTTCAAGACTTGAAATAATTTTTTCAAGGGAAGGAAATTTAATATCATCATCAACATTTTCTTCTTCATCATCATCTTCTTCTTCATCTGATGAATCATCACTTTCATCATCACTATCTTCTCCCAAATCTTCAATAACGCGTTGTACTTCACCAGAGCTGGTAAGTAAACAAGCATTAAATATTGTTTCCGGATCTGTGATACCTTGTATCTTGATCCAAAGTTTTAATTCAGTAGCCCAGGACTTTATATCTAAATTGTCCTTGCTAAGCTTCACTATGTCTCGTAATTCTTTCTTTAATTCTTTAAAACTTAAAGTACTTTTAGTAGACATTTCGTTTTTAGTTAATAATTTTTTTATTGTAAATTAACGAGGTTATTAAATACGAATAAATTTGAAAGTCCAACTTTAAAAATATAATTTAACAAGTAATTTAATATCGAATCAAATTTTAAAACAATATATCTTAGTAATTTTTGAAAATAATAATTTTATTTGCTTTCTTTAGTAAGTATAAGCTCGAAATCCTTATCGACAACTTAGTAGAAATTATAAAGCACGAGGTTCTTTTCGACTACTTTTTTAAGAATAATTTTAAGTTCGAAATCTTTATCGACAACTTAATAGAATAATTTTAAGTTCGAAATCTTTATCGACAACTTAATAGAATATTTTTCAAGCTCGAAATCTTTATCGACCACTTGAATTTTGTAATTTAGTATATTTGTAGTAATAAATTTAGAAGCAAAGTTTTATTTATTATTTTCACCTTTCAAAAATTTTTCTTTTTAAACGATAAATATTGTATTGTTATAGCTAATAAAATTATTAATTAATTATAATTATTAAATACAAAAAAATAATCTTTATTGTCGTACAATCTGATAGTACACACTGTCTGACGTGCAGCTTACCTAATGGTGTCATGCCACGCGTGTGCCACGATTACTATATTCAATATAAAATATAGCAGTTCAGAGCCCACTAGCCCAATTACTATGTAGGATAAACTTAATCCGATAATCTATGTACGGAATAAAAAAATTTTAAAAGTATTCAATAATATTTTTATTAACTAATAAAAATTAACTAAAAACACAATATTTTCAAAGTAAATTAAGATTCTATTACAGGAATTATATAACAAATAAAGTACCAGTAATAAAAAAAAATAAAAAAAATTTAAATGGCGAAGTTAGCCAAAGTCTGATACTTTATATAATAAAGTGCCTTATAACTAGCACAAAGAAAAGTAAAAAAAATTATATAAAAAAAACAATCTTACGCCTTCGGTGACGTAAGCTCCTTATTCGCCAGTGCTTGGAAAGTACCCGCACCTTCGTGTGTTGAAACGTTGAAGGTTGAACTATTATTACCGGGTCGGTAACCAAATACCTTCGTCTACTTTCCAATTAATCTCCAAATTAACTACTATTCAATAACCTACTATGAATAGAGTTAATTTGTTGCTATCTGAGAATACACTGTGTATGAGCTCTATCCGCTCCTTGTTATAATTTTACAAAATTTGTTTTTTTAGAATCTTAATTTTACTTATTTAAAAAAAATTTTTTTTTATATATATATATCAAACAAGCGCCATGGGTTAATCAAAGGATTAACGACTTACTTGTTTATCAATATAAAATAAAAAAAAAAATTAAAAAAAAAAATCTATGTTATTTACTATTATTTCTATTTAATTCCCCGATATCTCCACCATATAAATGTTAAGGTTTTAGAGAATTAAATAAAAATAAAGTAAGGAAACACAAATTTTATTTATTTATTTATTATTTTTATTTATAAATTTATTTGATTTTATTTGATGATATTTAAAAATTAGTAGCAAAATTTACAACTATTTATACTTTTTTTTCAAGGCATAAAAGTTGTTCTTGCCACTAAATTACATTTTATTATTATTTTTCTTTTTATATATAAAAACTATTAAATTTAAATTGATTTTTATAATCAATTATATAAAATTTAATTATAACAATATAAATAAAATACATTTATAATATTAATAAAACTTTTTTTTTTTTTTTTTTTTTTTTTTTTTTTTTTTTTTTTTTTTTTTTTTTTTTTCTAATCTATCTAAAATATTACTAATAAGAATTTATTTAATTGGCTAAAATTTTTATTACAATCTGTTAAAATATTCAAATAAAAATAAAAATACTATTCTAATATAAAGGTTTTTAATAAAATAAAATATTTTTCAATATAAAATAAAACATTTCGATATAAAATTTTATAATAAAAGTTAAAATATAATATATAAATTTTTAATTATCAATATATAAAAATATTATTAATACAAATTTTCATTATTAATATAAAAATAAAAAAATAAGATTTATTATTAATATTGTTAATATAAGTTTTAAATATATAAAAATATTACTATTAATATAAGATTTAATATAAAAATTATAAAGTTTAATATAATTTTTGATCTAATTTTTAATCTTTGAATTTAAAAATTTATTAAAGTACAAAAATAATAATGTACACATAATGTATTAGAAATAAATCGTAGATTTAATTAAGAATGCATTATTTAGTACATTCTTATCAACATTAGTAAAATTAGAACTTTGGTTCAATGGTTAGTTACATTGACCATGACCAATACTTTATGGGTTCGAATTACACCTCAACCCAATTTGCATAAATAATTATTTTATTAATTATTAATAATATCTTCTTGAATATTCTTTCTGTATAAAATTATAGAAAGTTAAAGATTCTTTCGGTTCGTAATTCAACCGAAATGAATTTAGAAATTCTTATTATATAAATTATTTTATTCTTTTTTGATAAGATTCATTTTCATCAATTAAAATCTATATTCTAGAAACTTTACATTATTAATTATTACAAACATATTTCTAAATATTTCTTTAAAATTATTTTTACATGTTAAAACTGTTTTTCCGTTAAAAGTATAAATAGTGCGAACTTCACGAATGAAAATATTTTTCTTCGTGCTTTTATTAATAATAATTAACGTATAAGTAATTCGAAATATTACCTTGTTGATTAATATTAATAATTATTTTAAATTTTATAATTAATAAAAAATATTTCTAATAAAACGAATTATTTATACAGATAGTGTAAACCTATTGAGTTTTCTCCTTTCTGTGTTTCTATATCTCATCCCGCCTTTACAATAGAAGCACCTCCGTTACAAGAATTATAATTTTTATCATGATTAATATGTGTACTAACGTGTTTTGAATGTTTACTATTACTGCTTCTAAAAAGTTTTGAATTACCATTATTTGTTTTTATTTGATTTTTTGTTTTTAATGTATTTTCAAGTAAACATTTAGTATAAATAGTACCAAGATCAACAGGGAATTCTTCCATTTCTTCAATTACTTCTTGGAATTTTGAATGTAACCCATTATAGAAAATTAAAACTAAGGCTTCTTCACTGAATCCAAGACCATTCGAAAGAGTTCTAAATTGTTCAATATAATCATTTATTTTCCCATAATTATGTTTCAATTTTATTAATTGAATCTTAGCTAATTTTTTGCTTGCAACGTTGGAAAATGCTTTTCTTAATTCAGTAGTCAATTCAGAAAGAGTTTTTGGGTTAGTACCCTTGTACGTAGCTAGATACCAATTACGAGAGCCATCTCTTAAACGGGATTTAATAAAGTTAATTTTGATATCTTCTGTAGCTTCTGAATTTGGATATGTTTTAAAAGTATTTTCACAAAGTTGACAGAATAGATCAGTTTCTTTAGTATCTAGAAAAATCCAGGTTCAGGAACTTGTTGTAAACGGTTTGAAAAAGCATTCCTCATAATAACATCATTGTCATCATCACGTCTAGTAGTGATAGATACATTATCCTCTTGTGTTTGACTAGTAGAAGGAATATCATTTGTAGCAATATTTATATTTAACTTTTCATATAAAATTTTTGTTAAATTAGATAATTGATTAATAATATTTTTATTATCTTTGTAAAGTGTATAAAGTTTTTTTTGTAAGTCCTTGTTATATTCATTAAAATCTTCTTATAATAAAAAACTATCATTAACAGAAGAAGCCAATTCGGATACAGTAACTTGGGCGTCAGACCTTAATTTATTAACTTCTGACATTGGAGCAATGTCAGCCCATACATTATTGTAAAAAGACATATTAAAGTAGTAACCAAAACTAGGGTAAGGTTATTGTTAAAATTAAGATATAAAATAGTTTTATGATTAATAACGTTACTAGGTTAATATGTTGAATTATATATTAATAATCCAACAATAATTAATTAATAATAATATAAAAATAATATAAGATAAATAGTTAAGTTATTTAAACACTTAATATCTAAGAATATTTTAAATAATAATTTCTTTGAAGGATTTATGAAAATATTTATTTATTGAATTATTAGTATATAATTATTGTAAATACAATAACCTTACAAAGAACATAAAAGATAGATTTTTACATCTTTCTTTTATATTTTGTAAGTTACATAATAATAGTATTTAATTATAAGATATTAATAATATAGTAATATGAATATTAATAAAATATTAAGATAATAACAATATCGATATGTTTAAAATATTTAATATTGTTGAAATTATAACTGAATTGAAATCTCAATTTCAGTTATTTACATTTCAATAATTAAAAATATTATTTATTTAATTATAAATAATATATATATTTAAATAATTAATAATTAATATAAATTCTTGTTTAATATTTAAAGGGTTATCTTAGGCCTAATAATTCTGAGAATATTAATAAATAAGGTTTATATTAATAATTAATTTCAATGATACATATGACGTCACGTGTATTTTATTTATATTATGTTTTTATATATGTTTACAACATATCTATATTAAATTCAATTATTCAAATTAATTATATAATTAAATTTATCCTTATATTTTATTATTATTTATATTACTATATTATTACTATCTTATAATTAAATATTATTATTATGTAACTTACAAAGTATAAAAGAAAGATGTAAAAATCTATCTTTTATGTTCTTTGTAAGGTTATTGTAAAATTACCTTAATAGTAATATATTATAGATATTTTATTATTAAATAAAATAAACAAATTTAAAATTAAATTAATTTGATAATTCTAATTATCAAAGTTTATTATAAATAAATTTTTATTAAACTAAACATTTAAATATTTATTATTTTTATTATATATCTATATATCTATATAGTATATTACTATATAGACATATCGACTTAGTGAATATTTTTTAATAAACCATATTATTTTATTTAAATTTAAACTATAAATTATATCATAATCTTAACATCCTATTTAACTTTACTATTTATATTAAAATTATATTCGGCACCGTACCAACAAATGGTACAGGACTTTTCATTTATTTATTTTCAATAATAATATATTCTAATTAATTCTAATTAAACTTATTTATTTATTTCCGAATATTATCTAAACTAATTAAACTCAACATTAATATTCTAATGTTTTTAAATATTAACTAAGCTCTCTTTTATTTTATTTTAAACCCCTTAACTAACTTAATTATTATTTAAACTTAAAACTATTATATTAACAACACAGCTTAACACTAAATTAAAACACCCTTAATTTATTTTACCTTATTTTATTCTAAAATTTAATTTATAAAATTTGAGAGAGAGTTTTTAATATTTTTTGATTTTACAAGTTATTTATAGAATTTAATGAAGTTTTTTAATTGATTCAAATAAATTTTTAATTAATTAAAATAAAATATAAAAAATAATAAAATAATATATAAAAATAATAAAAATTAAAGTAAAAATAAAAGTAAAAGTAAAAATAAAAATAAAAATATAAAATAAAAATAAAATATAAGATAAAAATAATATAGTAAAAATTAAAATAAAAATAAAGTAAGAGTAATAATACAAATAAAAATTTAAAATAAAAATAAAGATATAAAATAAAAATAATATAAAAAAAAATAAAAAAAAATATAAAATAATAAATTCAATAATATAAGCAATATTAGATTGTTCCGTATCAAGATGCCCCCGTTGAGTTAGGACTTCGTCCCTGAAGTCTCTATTTCACATAACTTATACGGAACAATATTTTTTAAATGGACATTACGTTCTGCAATTTCATTAGTGAGCGGATCACACAAGGTAACAGTATTAAATTGTTTTTTAACTATCTTCATTGGTCCAAGGAAAAATGGGTCAAGTTTTCTTCGATTTATTAGTCGTACTAATACAAGATCCCCTGGATTGTAATCTGCCTTAAGTCTCTTCATTTGTTTTCTCCGATCTTCCCAAAGCTTATTAGCTGTTTCAATATTGTTAACAGCTTCTTTTATCCATTTATTATGTTTTGTGAATCTTCTAATTAAATATTCTTCGTCAGACTCCCACTCCTCTTTTTTATCTAAGTTAATCATTAGCTCAAATGGCTGCAAATCCCGACGACCATATAGAAGCTCAAAACTTGAAAATTTAGTTGTTTCATGCTTACATGTTCTAATAGCCCATAATGCACTTGGAAGGATTTCGTCCCAATTAGTAGTATTTTTATTACATAATATTCTTAAATACTTCCCAATTTCTTTATTGCGATTCTCTACCTCGCCATTGGATTCCGGGTGATAAACATTAGTATAGTTTACATAGACACCATAGAGATCTAAGAAAGACTTTGTCTTATCTGATCGAAACTGCGGACCGTTGTCAGTGACAAGTATCTCTGGTGTACCGTGCCTAGAAAATACTCTTGTAAGAAAATGTATGACATCATCAGATTCGATATTAATACTGGGTTCGGCTTCGACCCACTTGGTAAGATAATCTACTAATACAAAGATATATTGGTATCCCTTCTGTGTTTTGGGTAAAGGTCCAACAATGTCTAATCCAACCTTCGTAAATGGTAAACCAGGTTTAGTAGATAAATTTTCAGTTTGATAATTTCCTGTTTGTGGACGAAAGAGTTGGCATCTTTTACATGTTCTAACTAAGTACTTAACATCCAATATCATGTTTCTCCAGTAGTAGTCGCGTTTGAGCCGATTATAAGTCTTGAATATTCCTTCATGCCCGATTCCATGGGCCTGTAAAACAAGATTTATCTTTTCTTCATTATCCTTTATAACTTTTCTTAGGGTTTTAGAATCTTTATCATCATAATATTCTACATTGTCAATTGTTACAAAGCTATTTTTAAAATTATTAACGGGGTTATTACCATCTTCCAATATTAAAGGAGCAACTATTTCGTCTTTAGATTCCATTCTGGACAGTGCATCTGCTATGACATTCTTTTTTCCGGGTTCGTATAATACTTTTATTTTAAGCATTGAAAATAATATTACCCATCTTGTCTGTCTTGCATTATTTGTTTCTTTATTCTTAAAGAGTCCTACTAATGGTTTGTGATCCGTGTAGAGAAGAGTTTCGAATTTATTTCCAGCAAAGTATGATTTAAATTTTTTGACACAATAAGCAGCAGCAGTACCTTCAAGATCAGTAATTCCGTAGTTTTGTTCTCCTGGTTTTAAAGTTCGACTAATAAAATGTATTGGCTTTTCATTATTATTTTCATCTTTCTGTAATAATACACCTCCTATTCCTGAATATGATGCATCCGTACGTATAATAAATTGCTTTTCAAAATCTGGCATTGTTAGTATTGGTGCCTTCATTAATCTATCTTTCAACTTATCGAATCCTTCTTCTTGTTCTGAGTTCCAAACAAATGGGGTTTCTTTCTTTAAAAGTTTATAGAGAGGTTTAGCAATACTTGAGTAATTAGCAATAAATTTACGATAGTATCCAACTGCGCCCAAGAAGGACTGGAGTTGCTTTACTGTTGTAGGAGCAGACCAACTAGCAATGGCGTTGACTTTAGACATTATCGGTGAAATTCCTTCAACTGAGAGTGTATGTCCCAGAAGCTCTACCTTTTTCTTAAAGAAATTGCATTTTTCTAGATTTACTTTTAACCGATTTACAGATATAATTTCAAAAACTTTAATAATATCTTTAATATGTTCTAATGAATTGGAAAAAATAACTAAGTCGTCGATGTAGATGAACATACATACTCCAATTAGTGGGAAAAAGATCCTGTTCATTTCCCTCTGGAAGGTTGCTGGTGCATTACAGAGACCGAAAGGCATGACACGAAATTGATAGTTTCCAAAGATAGTAGTGAAACTGGTTTTAGGAATATCATTCTTTGACATTGGAATTTGATGGAATCCTGAAAACAAGTCTATGGTTGTAAAATATTTGACTTTCTTCCCTATGGAGAAAAGGATTTCATCTATTAAGGGTAATGAGTATGCATCTTTTATAGTTAAATCATTCAATTTTCGAAAGTCTATGTACATTCGCCATTTATTATTTTTATTAAGAACTAGTATTACAGGGAAAGACCATGGTGAATTGGATGGTTCTATAAGTTTATTATTAATTAGCTTGGTGATTTCTTCCTTAAGTGCATCAGCTTGTACCTTTGATAAGCGATAGCATTTTTGTTTGATTGGTTTAGCACCATCTTTCAATTGAATGGTATGTGGTAATAATTTAGTTGACTGTAATTCCTCAATTTTGGTAGCTAAAATATGATAATATTTATTAAATAATTTTTTAACTTGTTTTTATATTTCCACGGAATTTCCAATATTAACTTATCAATTATTTCCTTTTTCTCGTCAATATCCTCTTTTTCTTTTACCTTTTTTGTAAAACAAAGTAACAACAATCTGTCTTCTTCTTCATTTGTTTGTTTGGTAGGCAATTCTTCAGTGCTTATACATTTATCCTTTTTGTGTAAAGGTATTATTCTCTCCCAAGTCTCATCTCTGTTCATTCTACAAAGGAAATTGTCAACTGGGTTTATGAAAAGGTGATTTTCTTTAAGTGTTCTATATCCGATTAGTACGTCAAAGATATTTTTATCATGATCAATTATCCTAAAGCTATCTTGTATTTCTATATTTCCAAATTTTAGTCTCAAATAACAAGTTTCCATAACGATATTCTTATTGGAGAAAACTTGAATAATGTTATCATCAGTGTATCCAGATGGAGTTATATTCTTTAATTTGTTAAAGTATTTCCTTGTAATTAAGTTAATGCTAGCACAAGTATCTAGAAACGCTACTCCTGGTGTGTTTTCTACGATACATTCTGCGGTCGCAACGTCTTCTCTGCTTAATGCGGACATCATCACCTTTTCTGGATTTTCTTCAGTCATCTCAGGGGCTTTCAATTTTAATGCCTTAGAGAGTTCCGATCTTAGCTTAGGACTCGCATCAATCAATTGGGATATTGAGATATTTGCCATTAGCTTGTTTAGGTCGTCTGTAATGTTGTACCTTTTCCTTCCTTCCATCATAGACACATGTTTAGTATTGTTATTACCTAGTTGCTTATTCCTTTTTTCTTTTATTGTATCACTTGGTAATGTACTTTGATTCTTATTTGGTTTATTGATATTGCTGTTATTCTTTTCTGCTTCGGTCTGTATTTCTTTAGTTCTTTCTATTTTTGACATGCTTTTCGCTTTATTTATTGATGGTTGTGCAATTATTGAAACTTCTACTTCTTCAAGTTTTTCTGTGTTGGAATTTTTGTTATTTTCAGTTTCCATGTTATCTTGAGCATACTGAAGGCCTTTAGGGATTGGTATACTAACTGGGTTTTCTTTTAATGTTCTTATAGTTCTATTTTCATAAGGTTTTGAACCAGAATTATTTTTATTTCTTCTTATAACCGCAGCTAAAATTGGTTCTTTTGACTCTGTAGGGTTCTGATAGGTTGTGGTTTGATATACGGGAGTTTCCCTTCTCCCATTTATTAGTTTAAATGATTATTTTCTTTTTCTTTATTTTCTCTCTCTTCTATTTCAGCTAACTGCTTAAATGTATAAGGACACCTTCTAAAGATGTGACCTATTTTTCCACATCGGAAGCAAACTATATTTTCATTGCGATTTGTTTCATTTTGAGATTTATTTTCAAATTCAGTATTATTTACATTTCTTTGGTTAAAATAATTATTATTTTGAAGTGTGCGTCTTTGATTCTGCTTCTGATTATAATTATAGTTATTATTATAATTATTCCTTCTAGTATTAAAGTAATTATTACTCCTTCTATTATTATTGTATTCATGTTGATATCTTTCAGATTGATTATTGGACTGGCCATGAAATAGTGTTGTCATTACCGTAACTTTATTTGACGTCTTTATTTGTTCCGCTCTCTCGGCCAATTCAGCTTCTTCAAACGCGTCTTCTAAATCTTCCGATCGTTGGGTAATTACTTGAGATCTAATGTAAGGTCTATACTTAATTGATTCAATATAATCATCTACAGTAACAAATGTTTGGTAAAATTTTGGTAAGCTATCGTAGAGTTTCTTATATCTCCAGTTGAAGTCGGCTTTTGTTTCACCCCTTTGAATCTTCAATTTTTGTAGCATTTTACATTTTTCTTGTGGTGTGATCCTAAGTGCTTCCTCCAAAGCTTCTTTTATCTCTTTTATGGATGGATAAATCTTACCATCTTCAGTTTCCTTTTCTAGTTCTTGTACTACACCTCTTAGCCTTCCATTTACACATTCTAATGCCCAAATGAATATACTCTTAGGAGATTCTATATCTGCTAGAGCCATCAACCTATTAAATTCTTCAAACCAAGAGTCCAATTCTCCTGTTGATTCAGTTACTCTTGGTAATAATTTTTGGATTTCTAAAATCTTCGTTCTCTTACTTTCTATTGTTAATATTTTAATATTTTATATAACTAATTAAACTGTTATTTTGTTATAAAAACCCGACCAGTAATCTTATTATTATACGCTAATTTCTGTGACGTTTCGTCCCCTGTGTTCATTCCGTCACTTCTCCTCGCACTTGCAAACGACTCGAAGATCTTTACACAGCCCTAATCCCCCACGCTGACCGAAATTAGCAGCTTGTATAATGCTGAAATTAAAATTACTGTTGTTTAAATAACAAAAGAAGGAAAACTTCTATTACCAGTTGAACAACAATAACAATATTTCAATCCAAAGGTTGATGGATGGATGTAAAGATATGATCAATATCTTTAGTACATTAATTAATTTATTTTGTACATTAAATTATTTAATGTAATTCACGTTTACAAAATAATGCTAATGCATTAAATTATGTAAAATATATTAATTTATGAAATTAATTGATTTATGAAAATTAATAATAAATTTATATTTCATATAATATATAAATTTAAAAATATAAAATTAATTTTTAAATAACCTAAAATTTAGTAATAAAATATATTAATAATTTTAGTTTAGTTTAATTTTAGTTTAGTTTAATTTTAGTTTAGTTTAATTTTAGTTTAGTTTAATTTTAGTTTAGTTTAATTTTAGTTTAGTTTAATTTTAGTTTAGTTTAATAATCATAAAAATTAAATAGTAATATATAATTAATAGTATTAATAATAAAAGAATAATAAATAAATAATAAATAAGAACTTATTCAATTTGAGTCAAAACAAATTGAATAAAAAGCTTATTGAATTAGTTTTAGTTTTTTATAACTTTATTTAATTTTAGATTAGTTTTTGTTTATTTTATATTGAATATATATTTAAATAAATAGAAATAGTATATTATAATATAATTAAGAAAAAATATAAATACATGTAAAATTATTCTATTAAAGAAAATGTAGTTGTTATTAACTATTTTGCAGTTAATAACTAATAAAAAGAATTTTTATAATAAAGTGATTAATAAAAGAATTTTTTTTAAAAAATAAATTTCATTTGAGTATTGTTATTGATAGTGTTGTTTTTGTTTTTTTTTTTCGTAATTGTAATCTGCTCCATAAGGAACATTTTACAATAACAACTACCTTGTTATAAAAAGTGGAGCACGTTACGATCACGAGATTAGAGAACTACCAGTTAAAGAACTACCAGTTAAAGAACTACCAATTAGAGAACTACCAGTTAGAAAACTACCAGTTAGAAAACTACCAGTTAGAGAATTACCAATTAGAGAACTACCAGTTAGAAAACTACCAGTTAGAGAATTACCAATTAGAGAACTACCTATTAGAAAACTACCATTTGAAGAATTACTAAGAGAAGAAACAAGAAGTAATAATAGAAGAAGTACTATTTGAAGAAGTACTAATTATAATTGCACCCATTAAGTCGCCGCCGTGATTACTAATTATATTGGAATATTTGAGATTATTTTTATTTAAACTTATTATTATTATAATAATTTTGTTTACTCGACGGGCACCATTTCAAGCGGTTAGAGCCAAGTCGACTTTACATAATATTATAATAGTAAATTTAAATAAAAATAATAATCGTATATAAGAATTCTTTTAATTTTATTTTTTCAAAGTGGAAGAACTTAATATTAGGCTAAGAAACCTCCACATTGAAGATATGGCGGAACGTGGACGAGAAGAAAAACGGAAGGTCAGTAAGCCACCGATTTTTAACGGTGAAAGAAAAGAACTTAAAGGGTTCCTCACAATTGTAAATATGAACTTTGAGGATACCCCGGATGACTTTCCAGACGATAGATCAAAGGTTAGATTTATAACCTCATTCTTAAGAGGTGATCCTTTAAATTGGGCCTCAAATCTATGGGATAATGAAGATCCCTTGATCGATAATTTAAATAATTTTAAGAGGGAACTTAAAATTAATTATGGGGATCCAGAAGTGGAGACAATTGTGGCTAATGGTAAATTAGATACCATTCGTCAGAAAAAATATGGGCAAGTGTTAGAATATATTAACCAGTTCAAAACAACTTGCCAAAATTCGGACTTCAACGAATCAGCCAAAATTTATATGTTTCTTAAAGGATTACATTACAAAATGAGGGAACAATTAGCCGTTGTTAACCCAAATCCAGATTCCCTTAACAAGTTGTATACCGATGTAATTCAAATTGAAAATTTGTCAAAGCGAACTAATCTTGTTGAATTCTATTATAATCAGCAACGAGTTAGAAATTCACAACAAAACAGTAACCACAACCAGAGAAATAGTAGTCGTCGTGATGATCCTATGGATGTTGATTTATTTAGGATCAAAAATGATAGATATAGAAGATACAACCAG
Organism: Neocallimastix lanati (nom. inval.); assembly: GCA_016946835.1. Lineage (NCBI taxonomy): Eukaryota > Fungi > Neocallimastigomycota > Neocallimastigomycetes > Neocallimastigales > Neocallimastigaceae > Neocallimastix > Neocallimastix lanati (nom. inval.). The sequence goes on from JACVTC010000173.1 coordinate 315,941, forward strand.
AACTATAATCAAAATTTATATGTTGAAAATAAAAGAGACTTTTCTGAAGAAAAGAAAAAAGGTCTTTGTTTTTTATGTAAACAACCAGGACACTTACAGTTTAATTGTCCTAACAGAAAAAGACCTTCTGGAGTTAAACACAAGAATAAAATTAGAGAAACAGATGAAAATCTTCCATCGGCAAAATTAAGAAGAATTAGAATGATCAAGGAATCCGATGATGCTCAAAAAATTAGAGCTATTACTGATGAAGAAAATGCTATGAATAAAAGAAAGAACAATATAATTACTTTCTATATAAAAACAAATGATATTGAAGAAGTTCCAGTTAGGGTTCTTATCGACTCTGGCTCGGATTTGAATTTTATTCATCCTTCGTTCGTTAATAAAAACAAAATTAAATTGAATGAAGTGTTAAAGATAATGATTGTAGTAAAGAAAAAATTAACTTTTGTAATTTTAGAGAACTTAGTACAATAGATAAAATCAAAAAATCATGTAATTTTATTAAATCATGTAAAAATGAAATTTTAAATAAAGAAAGTAAATTGGTCGCCGAACCAACAAACTATTTTTTTTCTTATCAAAATTGTGTGTTAGACAATTTGTGTAACTGTCTGATTATTCAGAATTTAGATAATAATAATATTGTTAACGATAGTGATAATAAAATTTCTATTCCTCCTTGTTATCTCGATTATATTGAAGTTTTTGATGAAAAGAATTGTGATAAATTACCTCCCCATAGAGAATATGATTGTGAAATAAATTTAAAGGATAATTCAATTCTATTCTATGGTCCTATTTATCCTTTAACAGAAGCAGAAAGGGATGAATTGAAAAAGTATATTAAAGAAAACTTAGCAAAAGGATTTATTAGAAAATCCAAATCACCAGCTGGTGCCCCTGTCTTATTTGTTAAAAAGAAAGATGGCACTTTGAGATTATGTATTGATTACAGAAAATTAAATGAAATGACTATTAGAAATTCATATCCTTTACCATTAATAAGTGAATTAATTGACAGAGTTAAAGGTGCTAAATATTTTACTAAGTTAGATCTTAAATCTGCATATAACTTAGTAAGAATAAAAGAAGGTGATGAGTATAAGACTGCTTTTAGAACTCGTTATGGACATTATGAATATCTTGTTATGCCTTTTGGGTTAAAGAATGCACCTGCTACATTTCAACATTTTATAAATGATGTTCTTAGTGACTACTTAGATGATTTTGTTATCTCATATATCGACGATATTCTTATTTATTCAAATAACTTAGAAGAACATCATGAACATGTTAGAAAAGTGTTGAAAAAACTTTTAGATAATAATTTATATGTTAAACTAGAAAAATGTGAATTCGATGTAACGGAAACCTCCTTCCTGGGCTACATCATATCTAAAGATGGTCTTAAACCTGATCCTGAAAAAATTAAAGCTATTTTAGATTGGCCTGTACCTACTAATGTCAAAGAAGTTCAGTCATTTATTGGACTTTGTAATTATTATAGAGTTTTCATTAAAGACTTTGCCAAAATAGCTTTACCAATACATAAACTCACTCGTAAAAATGTACCTTTTATTTGGGGACCTGAGCAACAGTATGCTTTTGTTAAATTGAAAGAACTTTTCACATCTGCTCCAATTTTAATTAATCCTGATAGTAATAAACCGTTTATCGTTGAAACTGATGCTAGTAACTTTGCAGTTGGAGCTGTACTTTCTCAAGAAGTTGATGGCAATCTCCATCCAGTTGCCTTTATTTCTTCGAGTTTGACTAAGTCTCAAAGAAACTACCCCATTTATGATAAGGAACTTCTCGCTATTAAAGTTGCTTTAGAGCAATGGCGTCACTTTTTAGAGGGTGCTCGTCATCCCTTTACTATTTACACTGATCATAAAAATTTAACATTTCCTAGAAAACCGGAAATGCTTTCGCAACGTCAAATTAGATGGTATGAATTTTTATCTCGTTTTGATTTTAATATTGTCTATAGATCTGGGAAAAAATCGGGTAAATCTTCATTTTCTGAGTCCTCATCATCATCTTCAGATTCTTCATCTTCTTCCTGGTCCTTATTTTCTAGTTGCTGAATAATTTTTCTTGGTTCACCTTTGGAAGTCAGGACACATGCAATAAAAATTTTCTTTGGATCCGTTACATCTTGTAACTCAGCCTATAGTTGTATATCAGAGTACCAAGTCTGGATATCTAAATTTTCTTTAGAAAGAACTTCAATTCCTTTGAGTTCCTTCTTCAATTCCTTGAAATCTAGAGCCATTCTATGGTTTGTCTTGTTGAGATTTGAATAATATAGTAAAATAGGATAATATAATATTGGGTTTTTGATAAGGTAACAAGTTGATTACTTCAGTATGGAATTAATAATAATAAAAATAAAATTTTATCCTAGGCTCGAATTCCTCTTCGACCCACCTAGAAGATTTTAGAAAGAAATTTTAAACTAAGTTCGAATTCTTCTTCGACCCACTTAGATATGAATATTTATTTCGTTAAACAGTTGAGCTCGAATTCCTTTTCGACCCACTCAACAGAACTTATTATTTGAATTATATTTATTTAGAAGCTTATATATATATATATTTTTTTTTTTTTTAATAGAAATTAATTTAATATTGTTATTATCAAGTTGAACTACCGACCAAGTTATATATAATAAACTACTAACTTATGGGTCTTTCGTCCGATAATATTCATTCCGTCACCCTATTCACGTGATCTATGTTCCTTCACACGCTTCAGGATCTTAATATTACCCCTACTATCCCCCTCTTGACAGCTAGTAAGGCTTGTTTATGCTGATATAACTTGTTTAATTCAATCTTGATAAGAAAAGTATATTTCAATTATCAATATTAAATTAAAACAAATTTTAAATATAACTTAAGGAATATTAAAAAAAAATTTTTTTTTTTTTTTTTTGTTTGTTTGTTTGTTTTATTATAAAAAAAAAAGTATAACAAATTTAAAAATATACAAATTTACTAATATTATTAAAAATTTTATTTTATCTTTCTGCTTAACGGCATTTCCGGAAATTTTCCGTACTTATACCAAAACATAGGAAGTAGTATGTAAGTTAGCCCAGCTCGCCTATTACGGCTTCATGTAGCACTTACACCGGGCGCTTCTGCTGTCAAACCAACAGAACGGCCAGAACCCAAGAATAGTTGTCACTACAACCTACCCTTGAGGATAACTAACCTGAAAACTTCCTAATTCTTGCGATTTGGCTAAGTACGCTTCTAAATCGTACTAAATCCAATAAGCAAGAAAGACAGGTTATAAAAATTCTAATAATATATAAAGGAAGTTTCACCGATAAAAAAAAATTATCTATCACTTCCTATAATTTTAATAAATAAAAAAAAAAAAAAGTTTTATAAGAAAGCTATTATTTTAATTCTATTTAAATTTTATCCTAACTTTCCCCGATATCTCCACCAAATTTTATGGTTTGGTTCGGGGTTTTTATAAAAATTATTCAAAAATTATAAATAAAATTAAAACAATAATAAAAATAAAAATAAAAGATTAATATAAACAAAAAAATAAATAAACAATATAACTTTTTAAAATTTGATTTTTATAATTCTTTTATTAAATTTTTTTTATTTAAAAATTATAATGTTAGAATTACAATATAAAAAAAAAATACAATTTTTTTACTGTTATTTATATTTTTTTTCTTAAAATAATAGAAATGGTAAAGCCATTTCTTTGTATAATAAAAATTAATTATTATTAATAATTTTTATATTATTTTTTTTTTTTTTTTATTGTTAATATAATTATTATTTACTTATAATAAATAATGCTTATATATTAATCTATTACTAATTATTTATTACTAATCTACTTAATTATATATTTTAAAAGACAATTTTTTTATTTTACAGAAATTAATTCTGTGGTTTAGTAATATTTATTTAATCCTAAAGTTTAATTTTACTAAGTTTAGAAAAATAATATTATTTAAATTGTTAATATAAAATTTATAATCATTTCATCAAATTTATAATATAATATTTATAATAAAACATATAATAATAATATAACTATTTTCTTTTATGTTTAATTTTTTTTTTTTTTTTTTTTTTTTTTTTTTTTTTTTTTATTAGTAATCATTAATACAATTTTTAATCTGGAATTTTCCAAAGAAATAATTAATATTGATAAGTTTAATATTAATAAAAGAATTATTGATAAGATTTTGATAAACTATTAAGAAAATTGATAAAATAAACTATATAATATTGATAAGGATTTTAATAATAATAAAATATAGATAAGAATAATAAAAGTAGTATAGATAAGGAATTAATATTAAATACACTTTTTTAAATAGTATAATTTAATTTGTACTAATTAGGAATATAGATGAATTTATTAGAATATAGAAAGTTCCAAAAGAATAAAGAATCAAATAATTTATTTAAGGGTTAAATAAATCATTTAAGATGAATAACCAAAAGAACATTATTTGGGCATTCTTTATCACAAATGTTATGGTTCGGGTTTTATTAGAATTTTATTTAATTATTTATTTTTAATATTTTTTCTGTCTACATTTTAATTATTGAAAAACTTCACTTATTTATACTTTTTGAAAAAAAATAAATATGTAAAGCCTTTCTACATTTTATTATCATATTTAAAAAAAATATTTACTATTACTAATTACTTAAAATTTTATATTAATTTAAATTAACTAATTCATAAGTATTTTTATTTTAATAAATTTTGTTTACATAATTTTATATTATTTTTCATATACTAAAACTAAATTATTTAATATATACGAAAAGTAACAAACAAAATTTAAAAAGATTTTACAGAAAAATAAAGTTATTTTAATCAAGAATGTTAATATAATATTCTTATATTTTATATAAAATAAATTTAAAAACTATAATATATTTAATATTTATTATTAATCAATTAAGATTTGATTTTATTTGTGGGGAATAAAAATATAAAATAATCAATTTAAAAATAAAATAAAATACTAAAAAGAATACAAGTTTAATATTGATACAATATAATAATAATATAATAATATATTTGAAAATAAAAATAAAATATTAATATTGATAATAAACACTTTAATAAAATAATAAAATTTAAGGTTAAATTATAGATATTGATATTAATAATAAAAATATAAAATTATTGATAATATTTTAGAAACTTTTAATAAAAATATAAAAAAAATAAATATATTTAGAAAATATTTTAGTATAGAAAATATAGTAAAGTAATATTAAGTAAAGAATAATATAATGGATTCTAAAGTAAGTTGAAATTCTAATTAATAATCCATTATATGTTCGTTCTTTACCAAGATGCCCCCACTAAGACTCAAGCTAATCTATAGCTGAGTTATACTTTACTATATTTTTCAAATGGACATTACGATTCATTTGAATCATAGTATTTGGGTCCGCAAGTGTTACGGTATTAAATTGTTTTTTTATTACTTTTAAAGGACCGACAAAATAAGGTTCTAATTTAGAACGACTAAAATTTCGAACAAGAACTAAATCACCGATTCTTATGTTTTTGGAATTTTTCATGCTATTTTTTTCTTCCCTTCGATTGGCCCAATATTTACTTGCGTTCTTTACATTTTCAGCTGCTTCCATGGTCCACCTATAATGTGAGATAAATTTTTCTAAAAGAATTTCATCTGAAGATTTATTCACTCCTTGTGTAGGTCTAGCAGCAATGTCGAAAGGCTGTTGATCCTCACGACCATAAACTAATTCGAAGCTAGAATGTTTGGTTACAGAATTCTTTGTAGTTCTAAGGGCCCACAAGGCTGAAGGTAATACCTCATCCCAGTCTTTATTTTCTTCACCAAGTAATCTCAATAATTTACCAATTTCTTTATTCCTATTTTCAACCAATCCATTACTTTCTGGGTGATAGGTAGTGGTAAATTTTACGTAAACATCATATAAGTCCAGGAATATTTTAGTCATATCCGATGTGAATTGAACGCCATTATCCGTTGTAATGACTTGAGGAACTCCATGTCTAGCGAAAACATTTATTAAAAACTTAATAATGTCCTTAGATGTAATATTTTCAGTAGGTTCAGCCTCCACCCACTTTGTGAAATAATCCACCGCAACAATGATATATTGGTTTTTATTACCAGTCTTTATTAAGGGACCAATAATATCAAGTCCAAGATGAGTAAAAGGGCCTTCAACTTCTGTTGGAATGTTTTCGGTTGGTTCTGGATATGGCTGAGGGCGATTTAACTGACATTTTTCGCATTTTGAAATTATCCGTTTTATATCATTCCAGTAGTAACTTTTTCTAAGTCTTTGATATGTTTTATAATAACCTTCATGGCCAACATGATGTGCTTCGAGAATTAATTTTAGTTTTTCATTTGTTTCGGTAACAAGTTTTCTATAATTATTTCCATCTATAAAATAATCTATACCATCAATCTTTGTAAATTTTTCTTCAATAAATTCTTTAATTACTTTAGAAAGTGAATCATTTTCATCATCTTTATTCGTTTTTATAGCTAATACCTTTTGTTCTTTATCGTTCTTCATTCTAGATAAAGCGTCGGCTACTACATTCTTTTTACCTTGCTCATAGCGAATATCCACTTTTAGCATACTTGCAGTCAAACACCATCTTGTTTGTCGTGCATTATTCGGTTCCTTATTATTAAATAAACCTAGTAGAGGTTTGTGATCTGTAAAAACTATGGTTCTAAAGGGGCTTCCCATAATATAAGGTTTTAATTTAGTAATACAATAATATAAAGCCGTTCCTTCCAAATCGGTTATTCCATAATTCTTTTCTGCTTTGGTTAAGCTACGGCTAATGAAATGAATCGGGTGTTCTATTTCCGATTCGTCTTTCTGCAATAAAACTCCACCAATACCTTCATATGATGCATCTGTTCGAATAATGAATTCTTTGGAAAAATCAGGATATTTTAAAATAGGAGCATTAATTAATTTTTCTTTTAATTTGGTAAAACTTTGTTTTTGTTCATTATTCCATTTATATTTTACGCCTTTTCTTAATAGCTTACCAAGAGGAGCTGAGGTTTGAGCATATTCATTTATAAAGTTCCTATAATATCCTACAGCACCTAAGAATGATCTTAACTCATGTATATTCGTGGGTTCTTTCCAGGCTTTAATTGCTTCAATTTTACTATTTTGAGGACTAAGACCCTTAGTAGAAATCTTGTGACCAAGAACTTCAACTTCCGTTTGCATAAAGTGACATTTTTCAATATTAATTTTTAATTTATGTTCCTTGAAGATTGCTAATACTTGTTTTATGTGTTGGATATGTTCTTCGACAGTTTTTGAATATATAAGTATATCATCAATAAAGTTGAAAACACATTTTCCAATTAAAGGAAATAAAATTCTATTCATTTCCCGTTGGAAGGTAGCCGGAGCTCCAGTTAATCCAAAAGGCATAACTTTGAATTGGTAGTTGCCAAATTTGGTTGTAAAACTGGTTATTTCAATACTTTCTTCGTCCATTAGGATTTGATGGTAACCTGAGTATAGATCCATAGTAGTAAAGATTTTGGCACCATCTAGACTGTCAAATATCTCGTCAATATAAGGAAGGGCATAAGAGTCTTTTTCGGTTAGATCATTCACCTTGCGGTAGTCCACACACAATCTCCATTTTCCATTAGCCTTTGGGACCACAACAACAGGTGAAGACCATTCTGAATATGATGGTACAACTAGCTTTTTCTTAATAAGTTTAATTAGTTCTTCTTTAATAATATCAGATTTAAATTTGGTTACTCTGTAACATCTTTGTTTAACAGGTTTTGCGTTCGCTTTCAAGTTAATTTTATGAGGGGCCAAGTCTGACGGTGTTAATTCTTCAGAAGATGTCGCTATAATGTCCAAGTTTTCTTCAAGTAATTTTACTATTACATCTTTATAATCTTTACAAAGGCTTGCTAAAAATTTTTCATCATGGATATACTCTTGCGGAGATAGACCTTCAAGTTTCTTTAATTCATTAGTTGTGTCTTCATCTTCAAGTATTTTCCTTACTATACATACTAATTTTTCTTCTTCTTGGAAATTATTATTAATAGGAGCTATAACGTCGATTAGTCCTTGAGAATTAAATTGACATAAACTATATCTTATAGGATGGATAAAAAGATTGTGTTCTACTTGAGTTTGAAAATTAATCAACAAATCATAAAATGGGTCATCATCATCAATTATTCGAAAATCTACTATCATTTTATAATCATTAATCTTAACAGGTATTCGTACAATGATTCCTTCCGAATACTCATCATTCTTAGTCGCTAAACGTATCCTTCCACGACTAATACCTACTTCTTCATAATTTCCAGGTAATTTCTCATAAAATTTTTTTGTGATAACATTGAGGTTACTACAAGAATCAATAAGTGCTTTACCAGGAATTTCATCTACTGTTACATCAACCATGGCAATATCTTCTTCTGAGGTTTCCTTACTTTTGCTAATATAAGAGTGATCAATATTATTTACCAAAGTAGCAGCAGCAATAGTATTGTTTAATGCACCTATTATTTTCTTTTCAGGTTTTTCTAATTTTAATCCTTGACTTACTTGACTTCTGACTTTTGGAGAAACATTGAGGAGCTGACCGAAACTAATATTACACTTGGTTTCATTCAAATCTTGTAAAACATCATATTCTTCCTGATCCTTACACATCTTGATGTTCCTAAGCGTTCTACTAATTGTTGCTTTTTCTTTAGGCTCTTGAAAATCTATGAGCTTCTGTAATGTAATATTCTCATGACCTTCGTCATTAAGCTTTTCAGGAACTTCAATAACTTCCATTTCATTGATTTGTTTTGTTTTAATAATTTTATCGTTTTCATTATCGATTAATTTATTTAATCGTTGATGCATTTTATCACTAGTAGTACTGATGCTATTTCTTTGTTTTGAAGAATCCAGACTTTGCTTTTCTCTTATAGTAATATTATCCTCCCTTTCCTTCCTTTTTCCCTTGTTATTTCCAAAGTTAGCTCTTTCTTTATTCCGAATTTGTTTTTCTTTGGCTTTCTCAATATTTATATTAGGCTGCGCCATTATCGAAGGATGTAGTTGATTTTTATTTTTAACAATTATTCTATTTTCTATTTCCTTCTCTTTTATCTTTCTTATTGCAGGAGTTGTTATAGGGGTAGGATTATCTTTGAGACTTTTACGTTGTCTCTTTTCATTATTTTCACTAGTTTCATCGTTAGTCGTCAACTTCCTTTTTGTCGCACTAACTATAAATTCTACATCATTCTCATTATCGGATTCTTTGTGAGTTTCATTAGTATAGGAAGCATCTTCTTTTTCTTCCTTATTATAATCATTTGTACTACTAGGAATGGATTTGTATTGTAATGAAGCTATTTTATTTTTATAGGGAGTGCTTCCTCTCCCTTTTAGTGGTTTAAAGATTTTCCACTATATAACCGTTTCTTATTTTCTTGAATAATTGCATTTAACTTAGGACAATTATACTGCAAATGTCCTGGATCGCTACAATAAAAACAGGCTTTAATGGTAAGATTTTTCATTTTTTTTGTTAAGTCCTCCAATTCGTAATCTTTATTTCTTTTTGGGCTTCTAACTTCATAATTCTCTCTTACTACCTTTCTGTTGTTTTGATAATTATTCCTGATATTTATTCTTGGGTTGACAATTTCAGTTGAGTACTCTTTTGAGGGTCTCAAATTCATTACTCTATCAACTTTTTCGGCAATGTCAAACGCCCGATTTAAAGAAATGTCATCCTTAAGGGAGACCTTTTTCCAAGCTTCTTCATTGTTCCTAAGAGTATCAATATAATCAAGAACACTGACTCGCTTCTTTCTTTTCTTATCTAATTTCAAATATATGGATCGGAAACGAGTATTAAAGTCTTTTACTCGCTCATTTCTTTTAATTCTTAAAGCACGGAGCTCACGAAGTAACATATTCTGGTCTTCTTTAAGACCATAAAAAGTTTCTATTGCTTCTACAATTTCCTTTAAGGAAGGATATTCATCTTTTTTCTTTTCTTCTGAATCAGATTCTTCTTCTTCTTCGTCCTCACTTTCTGATTCAGAATCGGTATTGTAACTTTCAATTAAATCCTGGATAACTTCGCGAGGCTCTCCAGTAGACGTGAGTAAGCAGGCGGTAAAAATCTTTTTGGGATCAGTAACTTCCTCAAGTTTTATCCATAATCGGATTTCTGATTCCCAAGATTTGATATCGAGATTTTCCTTTGAAATTTTCTCGATATCTTTTAATTCCTTTTTTAATTCTTTAAAATTGATTTTATTTTCAGCCATTTGAAAATTTAAAAATGGTATTAATGCTATGATATCCAATTTAAAAATATGTTTACTTTAAAAATATATTTAATAACAAAAAAAAATAAATTTATCTTTGTTTTATACTAATATAATTATGGACTCAGAAAACCCTCTGACAATCCAATTCTTTATTCCAATAATAATTCAGACTCAGAATCTCTCTCTGAAAATCTGATAAATTAATTCAGACTCGAAAACACCCTTCGAAAATCTGAAACTAAAAAAAAATAAATTCAGACTCAAAAACGCAATTTGAAAATCTGAAGCTTTTTATTATGAATTTTAATGTTTATTATATTCTCTTAAGCATTAATACACAAAATATGTATATCTTAATTTTTTTTTTAAATTTATTTGTAGTAATAACTTCTTTATTTAATTTTATTTAATATATTTATTTCCTTTATTAAAATAATTAATATAACATAAAGCAAATTGTATAAATACTTAAATAATAATAATAATGTATATTTATTTTTATTTTTATTTCTTTTTTGTATATATTTATTATTCTATTAATTCTTTGTTATAACATTTAATGAAATATTAAATAAAAAGTTAAAATACAAGCCAAACTATATAGTGTTGAACCATCAAATATATAGCTTGTTAACCCTTCTTACAATAAGTCCCCTTAGCTCTTTATTGATAAGTTGATAATGTCGATTGTTAATTATTAAGAAACTTAATAAAAAGAAGGTAGCAATATTAAATTCTTTTTAATTTGGCTAACTTATTGTTAGTAATAAAGAAGATAATAACGTATCCTTCCCAGTATCAACAAGATCAAAACAATAAAGTATTATGTGTGGGTGTTCAACTATCCCGCGTAGAGAGTTGTAAGACAGCTTATTTATATTTTTCTTTTTAATTAAAATTTAATTAATTATATAACGAATAATAGAAAATTTAACACACAAAAAAAAAAATTTCAATTATAAAAATTTCGAAAAAAAAAAAATTTAATTATATAAAATCATAAAAATAATACACTTATTTGAAAAATAATAATAATAATCTAATTTTATATATTCTATATATATATATTGTACATGTATATATTAAAAAAAAATAAAATAAACTGATAAACATAAAAAAAAAATTACAATTTATTATTTAGAATTATTAATATAAAAAAAAAAATTTATTTATAAAATTTATTCTTATTTAAAAAAAAAATTAAAAATTTGTACTACAAAAAAAAAAAAATTTTTTTTGCTTATTATTTTAATATTTATAATTAATTAAAAATTTTTTTTTTTTTTTTTTTTTTTTTTTTTTTTTTACATATATAAATCTATATCTATGATAATACTATTGGTTAAAAAAAAAATTTTTTTTTTTTTTTTTTTTTTTTTTTTTTTAAAAGTTTGTTCTACACTAAAGAAAAATTTAATTTATTATTTATTAAAAAAAATTTATTAATGAAATATTTATTATTTTAATAAAAGGAAAAAAATATATATATATATTTTTATTTTATTGCAAAAATAATAATAATAATAATAATAATAGGCGAACAAATTTATAAAAGCCTAAAATAAAAATAAAAAAAAAACTATATATTTTAACGTCACTTCGCAAGAATGACCAGGGTTTTATCAGGGATCGAACCTGACCCACCTCTTATTTTCTGCGCGAGTGAACAAACTATCACCTGTTGAAGTGTGTAGTTGCCTTCAGCGTGAAGGTTTTATAGTTCTAGGGCGTATTTGCCTAATTGTCAAGGATTTGTTCCTTGAGATACTCACGTTTACAATCTACAAAACCTTGCAAAATTGTAAATAAGAGTTTATGAAATTAATATCCTGCAAGCTAACACTGTCTTACTCGAATATTAACTTCGTAAATTTGTTAACTTTTTATTATTTTTTTTTTATTATTATTTTTTTTATTCTATAATCTATAATTAAATAAAGTTACTACAAAAACTAAAGTTTTCCAAAGTTTTTTTTTTTTTTTTTTTTTTTTTTTTTTTTTATTATAACTTTTATTATTATTAATATTAATATTAAATTATTAATTATTATTATTTAACAAAACTTATGGATAATCTGATAGTATACCCTGTCTGACGTGCAGCTTGCCTCTTCACGGCGTCATGCCACGCGGGTACCACGGCTACTGTATTCAATATAAAATACAGCAGTCCAGAGCCTACTAGCCCAATTACTATGTAGGTTAAACTTAGCCCGGAAATCTATATCCAAGGCTTTGTTAAATAATTTAATTAATAAATAATATTAAATTTTATTTTTCTAATATTCCCCGATATCTCCACCATAAATTATGTTATGGTTCGGGTTTTATTAGAATTTTATTTAATTATTTATTTTTAATATTTTTTCTGTCTACATTTTAATTATTGAAAAACTTCACTTATTTATACTTTTTGAAAAAAAATAAATATGTAAAGCCTTTCTACATTTTATTATCATATTTAAAAAAAAATATTTACTATTACTAATTACTTAAAATTTTATATTAATTTAAATTAACTAATTCATAAGTATTTTTATTTTAATAAATTTTGTTTACATAATTTTATATTATTTTTCATATACTAAAACTAAATTATTTAATATATACGAAAAGTAACAAACAAAATTTAAAAAGATTTTACAGAAAAATAAAGTTATTTTAATCAAGAATGTTAATATAATATTCTTATATTTTATATAAAATAAATTTAAAAACTATAATATATTTAATATTTATTATTAATCAATTAAGATTTGATTTTATTTGTGGGGAATAAAAATATAAAATAATCAATTTAAAAATAAAATAAAATACTAAAAAGAATACAAGTTTAATATTGATACAATATAATAATAATATAATAATATATTTGAAAATAAAATAAAATATTAATATTGATAATAAACACTTAATAAAATAATAAAATTTAAGGGTTAAATTATAGATATTGATATTAATAATAAAAATATAAAATTATTGATAATATTTTAGAAACTTTTAATAAAAATATAAAAAAAATAAATATATTTAGAAAATATTTTAGTATAGAAAATATAGTAAAGTAATATTAAGTAAAGAATAATATAATGGATTCTAAA